>PVIC010023332.1:0-26902 GCA_004025085.1 Thryonomys swinderianus | reverse complement strand
CCCATTAAAACACGAGTGTCATTTCAGACCATCTGTCTCTGGATTATCTGTTTGGATACCCTCCTCCCTGGAGGATTCCGACCACTTGCACTGAACAAGCCCACCCCACCGGACTCATGCGGGTCCTGTGCTGCTCAGGCTTCATACATCTCAAACGGAAGTCATCTTGCTTTCAAACTTCCTCAACTTTTCTCTCTAGGAAAATAATGCACTATGATATCAGACTATAAATTAGCAATTATTCTTGACAAATGTTAAAGGAAATTCTGTTGAAGTCATAGAAGTGAAGACTAGAAGAAATGCAATTGTTATTATACAGTAGTCAAGAACTTTACTGAACTGTGTTGGTGTTTTGTGAAGAATACACATCATCAAAGATGAGGGGGAGTTTTTAACCAAAGAATTAAAAGAACAAGTAACAAACTACAAAATGTTAAAAGAGCAATATGATAAGCAAAAAGGAATCAGAACTTAAAGATCCATAAAATTCTTGGTTTTCCTATATCAAAAGTCAGGAAGCATCCCTGATGGCTACACCAGTTCAAGCTCTGCTTGTGTTAAAGCATAACATAGTTTACAGCTAAGATTCCTATAGTCTTGGCCTGTAGAATCCAGAAAGCCTGAAAGTCCTCCCTTTTACTTGAAACTGGCAGCATCATTTGGAAATAATTAGATTTATGTGGAAGGTATGAGCTTTTGAGAAGGTCTATTTGATGATCGTTGCCTTTATAAGAAGAGATCCAAGTGGCACTGCTCACTTTTTCCAGAAGTGAACTATCTATAAGTCAAGAAGAATGAAACAATAAAAAACAAAGTAAAGAAGCATGGTGGGGAGGTGAGGAAACCAGCAGGGAGATTTAGGGAAGGCTGATTTGCGAAGACTCTGGTTGACCTCGGGACTGTCTGAGGGAGAGCAGCGTACAGTGTTACAATCTGCTCATCCTTTAAAACAATGGGGCAAGATGGCTACTTGGATTTGGATGTAATTCTTTCCAAAACACAATAGCAAGTGTACAAGTATTACAGTCTACTAGAACACCATTAAAACAAAGTGAAAACACAGAATGGAGTATATTTGCAATTAGAAATTATATATTGGATACACACACACATATATATGTAATGTGTGTGTGTGTGTATATATATATATACACACACACACATTATATATAATGTATACACATTACACACACATGCAAAATATAAACAAAAATTTTGGCCTTGGAAGAAATCCCATAGAGCATTACTTTTGAGTTAAAAGAAAATAAACCACAGAATAAAGCTATATATGTAGATATTGCTTTAGTGCACAAAACAACATTTTTAGTTTCTTTAAAATATTAGGGGAAAACAACCAAGCATTTTCTCTATTGAAGAGTAGAAAAATAAAAATTCAAGTAATCATTTAATATAATTTCCATAAAATGAGAGCTCCTGAACATAAATTAGAGAAACATACTATTTCCCCTACTTTAATACAAACTGTTGAACTCTAACATTAATCAAATCTTTACATATTTCTTTGAAAAATTCAAAGGAGAGGTTAATTTTTTCATCACAAAACAAAGGAAATATACCAGCCCAAATCCTCCTGCCTCTAACTCCCAAGTGCTGGGATGACAGGCCTGAGCCACCACACCCTGCACTGTGGTATGTGGTATTGATTGTTGGTGGGCGTGACTCACCACGCCCAGCACTGTATGTGGTTACCTGGATGGAACTCAGTACCTTGCACTTGCGAGGTAGGAGCGGGAACCACCGAGCTAAATCTCCGGCCCGAGAACAACCATATTAATACACCAAGTCTCAGGGTTTCTATTTCTCATTATGTTCGAGATATATTTGGGGCTGGAGATTTAGCTCAGTGGTTCCGGTGCCTGCCTAGCAAGCACAAGGTCCCTGGTGTGATACTGGTAGCCACATACCACAATACCAAGCATGGTAACTCACGCCAACCAGCAATCAGTACCACGTACCACAGTGCTGGGCTTGGTGGTTCAAGCCTATAATCTCAGCACTCAATAGGCAGAGGTAGGACTTCTGAGTTTGGGGCTTGCCTGGGCACCATAGTGAGCTCAGGGCCAGCCTGAACTACAAAGCAAGACCCTGCCTCAAAAAAAAAAAAAAAAAAGATGCTTTTCATACTTATTTGAAATGATGCAATGAGTACCATTATGGTTCTCTAGGTTCTTGTTTTTCCTATTTTAGAAGAAACATCTGGAATGCAAAGGAAACTACGTGTTTTTGCTAGTACTGGCTGTGGCAGACCAAGGTTACAATGTGGTAATGTTTGTTCATATGTCCACTGAAACTCTCATTCTAAAATATACACTCTATTTCAATATACGGTCCTTGGAATTGCTTGTGAGTTGTAGGACAGTCTTCTTTTTCTCCCAATTATAACGCACGTGGGCAGAGGCTGTGTACATTTTATCTTTACTCCTCTCCAAAACTTTAGTACAAAGGGACTTTGATGATAGTCCCTCCTGTAGCAGCAGGAAACACTGAGGACAGGAATGTGATAAATAGAGCAATCAAAACAGTTCCTTGATAACCCAGTTAGAGTGGGAATTGTCCACTGATCAAAGAGTCACAACTTTGCTTTTAGTTTAAATACATTCCTTCCTAAAAATGAGCAGCTCTCTTTACTGCTTGGATAATTTCTCAGACATGTTAGCTACTGGGACTAAAACTCTATAAAGGCACTTGAAGATCCACTTGTACAGAAAGTTGAAGACGTATGAATAGTAATCAATCATCTCTTTTGCATTTCAAAGTGGCGATAAGATTTGATAACACTTTGAAGATGAGCATTCAAATAAAATGCAGTATGTGAGAAGCATAGTTTACTAACACTTCAGACCCAAGAACCTTTCCCTTTTCTTTTCCCTTCACCCTTTCTAACGTGAACTGCCCCTCTTCTCTGAGATCCTGGCTGAGCCTCCCTCCTCTTTGCTTCTTTTTATCTGATTCTTGCCCAGCTGTGGGCTGTTCTCTCTCTTGATCTGCTTCTTCCTTTTTGCCTTTTATCTTTTTCCCTGTTACTCTCCCTACTCTAACTTGTTTCCTTTATCAGTTTTAACTACAAAAATGGGTTCAATAAAAGGAATGAGGTGAAAGATGACTAATTTTAAAAATAATGTAGCTCAAGAGTTGAACATATACTAAGAATAGTTATTTTAAAACTTGTTCAACAATAAAGTACACTTGGAAGCACTACTTATTTTTTAACTTTAGTTGATGTGGCAGGAAAAGAGAACACAATTTGAAGAGGAGGGGAAAGAGAAATGTGGGAGCTAGGAAGCGAGAAGAAAATAATGAAGCCATGCTGTATACAGTACCAGTTCTCCCAAATGGATGTAAAGAGCCTGGATTGCAAACATATACCGATACTCTTTTAAAAACTGAACAAAATTCCGCTTGGGTGGCACATGTCTATAACCCCAGCTATTCAGGAGGGTAAGTAGAAATATCAGTTACAAATTAAACTCAAAACCAAACCAACCAAACAAATCTACAAAACAAGTTCAAGGCCAGCTTTTTGAGATCCACAATTTTGAGATCTTGTCTCAAAATAACAAAAAGATAAGCACCTGGGTTCAAAACCTAGAAACACACACAGTAAACGTATAAGGCCACTCTTTCTAACTGCCACAGAGTAGGGTTTTATGAGATGAGAGATGATGAGACAGGTTTTATGCATCCTGACTCCTTTATAAGACAGGGATAGACAGGTTTTCTGCATTCTTACTTTATGTATCATTCTCACAGACGTGCACGTGACTTCATTTTCTGTTGTCCACTGTTTACTCTGCACTTAGGTACCACAGGCTCACAAATGAACTCCATTGCCTCGAGTTTTGACAGTGTATGCTGGAACAGCAAATCTGGATTCTGCAGAAGTGAACTGTGCTTTTTCTCTAATGAAATAAAACATAATCCAATTAAATAAAATGCCCAATTTATTCTTAGATAATATTAGGAAAACCTCTAAAGAACATTTCATTTATTGAAATTGATATGCCAAATTAAACCAAGGCCATTTAAAAATAACATAAATACATAAACATTGACTCAATAGTGAAGTAAATACAGTCTGTATAATTTAGCAATCCTGTTGAGTAGCATTATGATATAGATAAAGCCTGTCCTTTTCAACTTTTTTAAAAATACCATTGCTGCCGGGCGTGGTGGCTCACGCCTGTCATCCCAGCACTCGGGAGGCAGAGACAGGAGGATTGCTGAGTTCGAGGCTTGCCTGGGCTACATAGTGAGCTCAGAGCCAGCCTGAACTACAAAGTGAGACCCCGTCTCAAAAAAAAAAAAATACCATTGCTATTAAAAAGGTTAAAATGTACAAACGTTCTACTACAAACAGATGTTGTTAGAGAAACCCATTTCCACCATACGGAAACAGGAAGACCTCACATCAAAAACAACACTCTCTAATGATTGCTTTTTTATGGATGAGAATGAGAAATATCATGATTTCCTTCCCTCCCCTCTGTGGGTGCGTGTGCATGTGCGGGTGTGTGGGGTGTGTGTGTGTGTGTGTGTGTGTGTGTGTGTGTGTGCGCGTGCCATTTACCTCCTCTCACTCTTTTCCACTCACTGGCAAATCCACTGGAGTTCAGAAAATAACTGCCAAGTATACCTCTTCAGCACGCTGTCTTCTGAACTAAGAAACATCGCAAAGCCTCTGGCTCTAGTGTCTCTGTCCCTTCCCCCACCACAGGGCATCACAGGAAGCAGATTTTATCTTCCTAAAATGAGCCTTAGAATCCTCGCCGCGAAGCAAGTCCCAAAATGTAGAAATGTTTCTCCTTTCTTTCTTGAAAGCCTTCATCCCACAGGGGTCAATCCCTATACAGCTGCAGACACCAAACAAAACGTGATGATTTCCCCCTGGGTATATTACTTCTTAAGATCACATGCTTCAGCTCAGTAACTTTTCTCCAGGGTTGTCTGTTAAATCTGATTCTAAAAACAGTCATCTTCCTTGCATTTTGGGTCTTTCTTTCAAAGGTTCCTATGTCACATAAAATTTGGATTAAGTAAGTTTGCTATACTTTCTTATTTTGAACCTCTTATATAGGATTGTTGGCCATGGCCCATAGGAAAAGAAGATTGCCTCTTTTCTTTTTCGTTATAAGTCAATAGTTTAGAATCTGACAATTATTTGAAATAATAATCAAGTAATATTCTGGTTAGTGAATCAAGATTGTTGTTAAGGTAAAATGCAGTATGTCTAGAAAGAGGATAAAACAGAAAATTTATTACCATATGCAATATCCAATATACTTATATTAAGTAACCACATAGTCTACATTTCATAATTACAGTTTTCTGTAATACTCCACGGAGCAGTTAGCTAAGAATTCCAACTATGTCAAAGTAATAAAATCAATGTCCAAGAAAGGCTGCTAGGTCTGAGAGAGCGTATGTCTACATACAGAAGTGCAAGTAGATGTACAAATATATACAGATTGATGGAAAAATGTAAAAAGTGGGACAAACGTACTTCTCTAATTAAATGCATAACCATGGATGCTGATCCATGTTAGAGATGCGAAATGGTTTCTACTTTAATGAGCCATTTTAAATGAAATGGTTGCCTGCAATTAGACATCTGCAATACAAGGAGAGCAAGCCAACTCTGTAGTCGGGCTGCCAGAATTACAGTGCTTTCCTCAGCAGGACAATAAAGAGAAAGGATAATTGTAATTATAACATATACATCTTTAGTGCTCTGTGGTTGGAAGAGTATGTAAAACAAGGCTTCTTAATATATTTGATTGCTCACTGCTAATAAAGGGTTGTCAAGAAGAGTTGCTTTTAATGCAACCGTATTCCATGAATAGTATAAAAAAATTAAAAGTCACACGATACCTATTTCAACACAGAAACACAAAAAGAAAGAAGAGCTAAATGACTTTTACTTCGTACAGGTATCAGGTTTTGGTTGGGGTAACAAACTCAGGAATCAGACGGGTTATTCTTGTGATGTTCCTGATTTTAAAGCACGTTAAACTTCCCTTAACATGTCTGAATAAATATCACCAGAGTTAAATTTGGGAAACACAGCTGAATCGGTTGGGGCAGTACGTCCCTGACACTGAGCACTGAGTAGACAGAGTGCTATCCTGAAGTTAACAGTGAGGAACCTTCGGTCCAGTTGAGTAGGTAAGCAAGTCTGCACAGTGGTTATATATCAGCACGGTCAAATTCAACCCGAGTCAGATTTTCTGTAAGGTCAGTACTCTCATTCTGCCAATCTGTTCACTTAGCATCACTTGCTCTTCTAAAAATAATACCATGGTATCAGAGCTGTGGACTTACATTTTAGCTGTGATTCACTGTGTAGCTTGAGTAAGTCATTCTATGTGTCTACTATCACTTACCTCACGCATAACTGGAATAGAAAATACTTACATGCTGTGTTGCTTTTATTATTAGATTAAGGTATTTAATGCATCCAGCACACAGGACATGCCCAGAGGCCTCACCTGTTACTGATACTTAGTTCCTGGCAGTCACTGACTCAAATTATTTAATTTTTAAATGTCATTTCTGTGAAAAGCTAGTAAGATTAATTTGAAACCTCTTTATTAGGCTTTCAAATAAGATGTTTCTTATTATTTTAATGATATAATTTAATAAAGTTATTTTTAAACCAATTCCTCATTTGGGAATTTATTTTCAACCATTTGCACATGTTCTTTTTATGTACTTCACATATACATGGTCATTTGGTCATTTCTGTGCTAAATACTAGTTTACTTAGAGCTCTTACCTGTAACACACACACACACACACACAAGTGTCAGATACAGATACATATATGCCTCCTGGACAGAAAACTGCAGAGCGCTACCCTGTACCTCTCCACCTTCATTACCCACAAGCCCCCTCTCCTCCCACTTCTCACTCCATGTTCTCTCTTCTCCTCAACCATTATGTACTTTGTATTCTGTGCACAGCTGGACGGAAAAGCAGACTAGACCCTCATTATAGCAAAGCCACGAGGAAAACAACTGAAACCAAAATTTCAAATGACTCTACTTTCCTCCCAGGAAAAATACAAATCAGACAGAAAAAATCATTACAAGATAAAAAGAGCTGAAGCAGTTAGAAAACAAGTAATGTGCCAATCATGCATGTGCCCGGTGAGCAGAATCAGCCAGACGGTGGGAAACCCAGGCGGCAGCACTGAGGCAGCCTGGGCTGTCCGCGAGGGTCACGCAGACACACCGTCTGCGAAGTTGTCTGCACCCCGCGACTGTTGTGTGTGCTTGCGGGAGGGCCTTCTTAGGGACACGCCCATAGCAAATACGCTTTTGTTTTCTACTCACTGCTTACTTGAGATAGTATTACTTGAAGTGAGTTAATACAGATTCCCCTCAAAATGTTTCCCCTGGAAAGGTGCTTGTTTTCTTTGTATTTAAATGAAGAGCATACAAATCAAATTGGACTCTTACTGTTAAATATACATAGTTGGAGAAATTAATAAATTCACTTTTTAAAATATACCTTAGTTCCTGATGCTTAATACTTAATTATATATATAATTATATGTAATTAATATAATATATATAATTATATATATAATTATATATAATAAATATAATTATATATAAAACACGAGGAACTGACAATGCCTAAATTTTACCCCAAATAGACATTTAATCTGAAAAATATAAACTATCAAGTAGAAAAAACAAAGAGAAAAATATGACTTGGGTCAAATATTGCTAAAAAGTATCTATGCTACTTTCAGGCAGATAGTAAATTTATGTCTAAGTTAAATGGGTAAAACTCACCCCAAAATACCTTTAATATCTAATATTGAAAATATAAATTGCTTTGTTTTTGTGACTCAGTTTATATGTTTTTAAAGATGTAAACACTAAGATTCCCAAATTCAGCGGCACACCCGTGTGATCTCACCACTCAGGAAGCTGAGTCAGGAGGGCTGCTGGGAGTGTAAGGCGGGGCTGCGACACAGTGAACTCAAAGGCAGTCCGGAGGCAGAGTGAGAGTCTGTCTCAAATAACAGTAAGAGCCTGTTTCACTTCCTACTTTGAATAATGCTTGCTACCAAAATTTAATAAATGTATTAATTAATTTTTGGACAGAGCAGATGGTCAGTAGTAAGGCATTTTCCCACAGTGTGCGAAGCTATGGCCCTGCAAACCTGCAAACCTAATGAAACAATGGAAAAAGTTAAAATTATTAGAAATTCTACATATTAAGAAATTCTTCAATACACAGATTATTTTTACCTATGTTTCTCAGATGGTAACATATAAAGCATGAAATCTAATGAAACAGTAGACGAGTATAATACCAAAAATACTCCACAGAGCACTCATAACATTGTAAACTTTTTATGTACATTACTCATATATTCAGTCATCAAATTACTGACAAATCACCCTGGATATGTCAATTAATTTCTCCCTATATAACTTCATGTCTTTTTCTGCCTGTATTCCAATCATTAATGTAGGTCTCATGGATTTAGCTCCTATCAAATAAAGGTATTAGAAATGTTTGAGGTCCTCACCAGACCACCTGATTTTTATTTGATGCACATCTGAACTACAAGTTTATTATCAAAACAGAACTATATGGAATTCTTAAAGGCATTGTATGTTCAGATTTCCTTTAAGCGTTTAAAAAGGCACCATTTAGATTATTGATTCATTTTAGGATGTTTCATTAACTTCTAGAAACTCACCACTATAATCTACTGAATCAACAGACACTATCTTTACACTAGCAAGTCTTGATTTTTCTATTAAACTTAGAGGCTAACCAAGCATAGCTAGTTTTAATGAGGATCACATATTTTCTCTGGACACTATGTGCATAAGGGGTTAGTTAATACATTTCACAAATCCTTGTATGAGATGAAAATTGCAATAATTATTTAAAGCCTAAATCCTAAAGTTGCTATAAGATCATTTTTCCTTTTTTATAAGGTTGGGGGAAAAAACCCTGAAAATTTCAACGGTTGTATTTTAAATTAACTGGTTGAGCTGAAACATTTATTAGTTGAAGACATTGCTACAAATTACCCTTTGAGAAAACTGGTTTTAGAATCGATCAATCATGAAATTTATGTTATGAAAGGCAAAAGCAGAAATACTTAAAAAAGAACAGAACAAATATTTATTTTTCTTAGTTTGAACAATTATATAAGCAGGCAAAATATATCATGTCAAAATATCTAAGTCAAATCTGTCTTTAGACTCTTAGTGACCAGTGCAAAACAACTCTCTCAAATTACCATTAAAAATTTAGGAAGCTACAAATATTGAAGGTTCAAATCACATACTTAAGAAATAGTGGCACAGCCAAGTGTGTGTGTGTGTGTGTGTGTGTGTGTGTATGTACTAGTCAACAAGTCATTCTTGTGCTACCTGTACAGCAATATAAAAATGTCCCCTCTTTTCTTAGATGATTTATTGATGAACATAAAATAAAAATGTCTCTGACAGAAATAAGTGTGAGCTACTGAAGGTGTCTAATGTTCCAAAACAAAGCAGTCTGGATATGACAATTAATATAGATATAGCAAATACAGATAGCTATCATTTCTAAGAAAGTTCTTCAACAACAATGCAGTATCTTTTCCCCTCGCGAATTCAGGTTTAGTAAAGGTGGTTTAAAGAAAATATTTCAGAAATTGCAAGTGTGGTATTCTAGATTTAAATATGTAAAATTCCAGAGAACTAAAATTACACAGTACATTTGATGACTCACATATTCTTATTAATGGCATTGCTTTTGAAAAACCTGTCTTTGGAAAAAGATCTGACAACTAAGCAGTGCAGTCAGGAACGGTGGAAATTCACTTTGAAGGAGCGAACACCGCTGCACGTGAGGACAGCTCCGCACTCTAAGTGACGGCCCCGGGGAAAGCCGCAGCCCCAGCACCGTCTCACGGAGCTGCCAGGCTCACTGCGCGCTCAAGCGAAAGGTGATCGGACGTGCCTGCGGCACCAAGTGGGAACACAGCAGAGGGACTCGAAGAAAATCGGCGGTTACACGAAACACACATAAAGGCGTGTCCAGGTTTCAGAAATCCCTCCGTGAGAGAGCGACAGCATGAGCAAAGTTTGAGGAGTGGAGAGATAAGAGAACTGTTTGTTACCTCAACTCACAAGCCTCCCATTTTTCTCAGCTCTTTTATTAATTGTACTTATCATCTATCCTCTCATTCAGTTAGATATTTTTCAATCATTTATAAAGTATGTATCGCCTTCCCCAAACAGGAACTAATTTCTAAGTATAGAACTGCGCCTTAATCCTCTCTCACTACTGTCTTCTCAGCTAGCCATACACACTACATAGACATGCCTGTACCCTACAAACCCATCCTGAATCAGGAATAAAGACAATGCCTAAGGCAATAGTGACCATAGAAACTCTCACGAAAACAGGTATTTTAGAGACACTATGAAGATGTTATTAATGATTACATTACAACAACCAAGATTGCCTGGGAAAAGCAGAATGTGTGTCTTTCACACTGAGAAAAATGTGGCCAATCTATATTTTTATTCAGAGTCAATGCAAATAGAACATGTAAACAGAGCAACAGCTATTAACTTGCCTGCAGCATACAGATGCTGAAATGTTTTCTTCTTTGTAAAGAAATCTTCCACATCATCCTTAACTTCAGTGAGAATCTAATCTTCCAAAAAGATTTTTTCTACTGAATTCCATCTATATATGAAAACATTACATACATTTCCCTACATCGTAAGTTTATTAAGCATGAAATAATTCTAGAAAACCGTGGCTCAGGGTTCTAATTCTAGAAAACACTGGCTCAGTCCTGGTGTTTCCAAAAAGGATCAAAATATCATGCAAGTGCTCTTGTAACAGACATGGCCAGGGTCTACGTGATGGTATGAGTTCCTGCCAAGCATGGGACTCTAAAATATCGGGTGGAACTAAAATGTTAAATTCAACAGAAAATAATACACATAGTTTTACTTTTCAAAAGCAAAGCCTGAATTATGAATTGTTTTCAGTTAATCTTGATCACATTATTAGGCAATTACAAATAAATGATGCAGGTTTGAAAAGTAACTCTGAATATACTTTTGGAGGATAATTCACAATATTATTCTTAAATTGAATTCTCAGTGCTAATTAGCTTCTCCTGTTTTACCCAACATGCTTTTGTCCCTTCATTTCATTAATTGTATCTTTTTTCAAACTATTCCCATTTTCTATGATACATTCAGAGTTTCGAGTTTTGTTTTGAAGATAACGATTTGAGTAAGCATGACATAGCAAATCAATTCTCATGTATACTACAATTTCAACAAAGAACTATATTTAAAGGAATAATGTCCAGAGAGGAGGGAGAGTACTCTTAGAAAGTATTTAGGTTTTATCAACATATCAGTGGTTGTCTAATTATTTTTTCTCTTTTCCTTCCTTCTTACTCCTTCCATCCTCCCCTTGTCTCCTTCTCCCCTCTTTGCTTTCCCCTTCCCCTTGTACTTGTTGTTTTCTTTCTTTCCAGGTATTATTATTTTGGAGCAGAAGCTGGCTTGAATCCTGTGATATTTCTGCCTCAGTGTCCTGTTCGCTGGGATTATAGTTGAAACCCACCACCCTTGCCTTGTATAGACATATTATGTGACTCAGTACAACACAGAATAAGCAAAAGATGCCAAGAAATACTTAAATAACTTTTCTCTTTTTTTTGAGACAGGGTCTCGCTTTGTAGTTCAGGCTGCCCCTGAGCTCGCTATGTAGCACAGGCAAGCCTCGAACTCAGCAATCCTCCTGCCTCTGCCTCCCAAGTGCTGGGATTATAGGCATGAGCCACCACGCCCGGCACTGTGGTATGTGGTGTTGATGGCTGGTGGGCGTGAGTCTCCATGCCCAGCATTGTATGTGGTTACCGGGATCAAACTCAGGGCCTTGCGCTCACGAGGCAGGCGCTGGAACCACTGAGCTAAATCTCCGGCCCAAATAACTTTTAATCCATATACATTAAAATTGTCTGTGAAAATTTCCCCTTAGTATCCCTTCAATTAGAGAGAAACTTAACAATGCTTACCGCTTTTAAATTGCCCAGTGGTGTATGCATATTTTGAATTTATAAACCTAAGAGATGTTAAGTTTCAAAGTGCTTTATTACATTCCATTCACAGTTTATTCACTAGTCATTTCAGACACTTACTGTATTATTTTTTATAATACAATTATCTCAGTATACTTCAATATTCTGAAACAGTTCCGGAAGTCTTCTTCCATGAATGTCACTGTAAGTTGTGATTTATAAAAACACAAAACAATACAGTGACTGGTGCTGCTGAGCCTCAGCCAGTGGGAAGCGGGCTGCTATGAACGTTCTGGTGTGCCCTCACCCCCTTACTGGGTGTGCCATGATGAGGCCCCGACCTTTTCTCCAATCAAATGAAAGGGAAATGTTTGGAATCGATTCGGGACACTGAGACAGCCGTACCAGCTCAAGGAAAGACATTCATAACAGCAGATGTCCAGAACTGCTTCAGAAAATGGCAAAGATGATGGAACAAGTGTGTTTGAAATGGGAGGGTAGGGGAGACTGATGGCTGTGCCTTTACTGCAAAAATGTAAACATTTTTGTCATAACTTGTATGATAACATTCAGTAAATAAAAAAAAAGAAACATGATTCTTAAAATGACTAAATCAATTCCATTGGTTTAGTTTAAAATTTAAGCATTCTTTCTCTAGGCCTCTGAAAAGTAAATGTGAGTAAATGTGAGTGCTCAGAAATGCCAAAACCATAGGAAAGCAACTCATGCTTCTTTGTGAGATGAACATAAAAGAAGAGTTTCACTACCACGAGGGTCAAGTAGGAGACTCAATGATCTATTAAATGGGAAATTATCTGTTTTCAGATTTTATTTTCCCATCAACTCATTCCCTCCAATGAGCCATTATCTGGTAGAGGAGGCCTTAGTCACTTCCAGTGCTGGCAGAAAACCTCGACACACTTAGTACAGCTCTTCATACCATAACGTGCAATTACCTCCACACAAAAATTCCAATCAAAATATATGCTTTCCCAGCACAGCAATGCCATTAATGCAAGTAACCGCCCACTGAACTCCAAAGACTTAATGTTATTATTTTCTGGCCTGTAGAAGCTCATTATTCAACATGGACTTCCTTAGTGGTTCACAGTTACTTAATCTTCCTCTTTCTTTTCTCCTATTGGGTGTTAATTCCTGGGTATAAGACATACATAAACATAAGTAAATGCTATAAAGTCAAACATTACCACTAGGTCATGTGTACTGTTTGGCTAGCAGTGAAAGTATATTTTGCTAACAACTTCTCTGCTCTGACTGCTATAAAGTTAATGATGAGAGAATATGAAATCAAAACAGCAACCAATGGGCCTAGGGAGAATGAGCTTGATACTTCCTCAAAATTGCTGCTATTTGATTGAGAAAATCATTTGCTGTGCAACAAATTAAAAATGCTGAGGACAATTATGCTGTCACGGAAAGAAAGCTGTTACAGTACGCTGCTTATTTCAGAAAATACATTTGTATGGGTTCTGTACAACATCCTCAAATTTAAAACACAAATTCTTGATGCTGTTCCTGGGACATACAGTGAGAAAAATCTCGAGTATATGGGAGAAATGATTAAAATGTGGAAGAAAAAATACATCCTATCCATATTAGGCTTATAATATGCATATTAGTAATTTTAAAACCTCGACCACCTTTGTTCTCTTTTAAGATATGATTATCTGACCAGACACATTATATAAAGACATAAAGACTGCGGGTGGAGATTTAGCTCAGTGGTTCCGGCGCCTGCCTCGCCAGCGCAAGGTCCTGAGTTCAATCCCGGTAACCACATACAATGCTGGGCGTGGTCACTCACACCCACCAGCCATCAACACCACATACCACAGTGCGGGGCATGGTGGCTCACGCCTGTCATCCCAGCACTCGGGAGGCAGAGGCAGGAGGATTGTTGAGTTCGAGGCTTGCCTGGGCTCCATAGCGAGCTGAGGGCCAGCCGGAACTACAAAGGGAGACCCTGTCTCAAAAAAAAAGACCTTATCTGGAAATGAAGACACCATAAGCATGACTGAGTGTCTCTTCTGCAATGTGCTGTGTCGGGTTCTAAGCGTGGCCTCCAGGGTGCCGATGTGAAGACGCAGGAGATGTGAGAGGCGGGGCTTAGTGAGGGTGAGCAGGTCCTGGAGCTGCCACCCTTGGCAGACAGTGCTCAGGGGCTTTGTGTTAGTTCCTGTGAGAGATGCTCATGAAGGGAAGAGGCGCAGCTCTTAAATTCCCTTGCCCATCTTGCCATGTCCTCTCTCCCCGCTGTCCTGCCATGCTCTGAGGCAGCAAGAGAGCATCTTGGTGACTCATGTGGTTTCCACCATCCACCCACCAGCATCCGAACCCAAATGTACTTCTCTACAGCATCCACCCTCTACGCTGCGAACACCCTTTTGCTCAAAGATCACATGTCAGGCTTCTCACAAGGCCTTCTAAGAAAAACTAGAACGAGGCAAATTTAAAATTCCTCTTTGGGCTTTGGTGTCCTCTGCTAAGAGGGAAGGTATTTTACTGGATAATCTCAAAGACCCATACCTGTTTAATCCTGAACACAGTAACATCGTGAACTTACAAAGATTTTATATTCAGTTGAAAGCCCTGGCCGGGATAGAAGAGGATGATCGTGTTTGGGAACAAAAGATGCATAATCATTTCTCCTCCAGAAACAATCTGTGGCTTGGAGGTTGCTGGCAGTACTTGTAGCTAAACAATTGCTCTTGGAGTATTAGTGTTTGTAACAGGAAAAGGTGTTTTGCATTCAGATTAAGACCTGAATGGCCTCTTCCCTGATATGTGAATATCTGTCACTATTTTCCATAGAAATGTTTGTGATAAAATGGTTCTTGCAATTTTATCATGATTGTGTAGCTGACTGTTATTTTATAGTATAAATATTTCCCCAATATGTTAAAATCTTCTAGAAAAGAGCAAATATAATCTGTCTTTTTCTTCAAGGGTAACTAGAGTGAGATATGTCAACTTACCACCAGAACACTGGAGCTCTGCTGGAATACTCAATGATTATCAGCTTGTAGTTTTTATAACTTCATTTTAATGAATAAAATACAAAAAACAAATCTTGTACATCCAAAAATGAATGTGCAAGTAGAGACAACATAGCAATGCCTATTAAAACAGCATGGATAAGGGAGTAAATATTTTATTAATAACCATCCTTTTCATCACAAAGATATTCTAAAAGAATTCTTGCTAGTTAGCTTATGAATAAGGCAGATAACAAGGGAAAGGGCCTGGGGTGGCACTGAGTAATAAGCAATATGGGGAGCATTAAAATAAGACAGTGAACTAGGACTTTGAACGCCAGGCGACCTTCCTCGGGCAGCATGGTGTAAACCCTCTCTGTACGAAAGGAGCCTCAGCCTCTCCTACTAGAGGAAACCTGGAGGCACGAAAAGGCGCCAGCTTTTTCTGGAAAGTCCTACTTTCCTTTCAACCCTGCACACTGCGGACCTGGGTCAAACAGGCTGCCTTCCCAACGGACATTTTATTTATTTTTTTATCGGTACATTTTATATACAGCTCACAATCACACTCAACACTGGGGAACTTGTACCTATAGGACACGTGTTAATTCTCATCTTTACCCACATCCCTACCCACCCCACGATCTCCCACGCCCTGTCTACATGTGCTTTTTTTTTCTTTTCAAATCATATTTATTCTTTCCCCCACTGGACATCTCACATCCTCAGAGCCACCATGACAGAGGCTGCCGAACGGCTGGGTGCCCCTGCGCTCTGCCCGCTGTGCGGAGCCCGGGAAGCTGGGGCCCCGCTGGCTCCAACCTGGGACCGGGTCCTCCTGCACGTCCAGGAGCTACTGCTGCTCGTATTATTCCCAATAAATTCTAACCGCCTCCTTTTGTTTAGAGCTTCACTCTCTAACGATGGGAAAGCACGAGCTCAGTTTATGAAGAACTAACTTTCTAAACAGTAATTAATAGAATGTAAAATGGCATTACATGATTTATAGGAACGAATTATGAAACTGAGCAGCAATATGTAGGAGAGACTAAATGGCTTTCCCCAAACACAAAGAACAAAGTTACACACTTATAGTTTGTTAAATATATAAAATTTAATTTTAGGGGACTGTCACTGAGTTAATACATTATTGTGTCTCCAGGTTACGTTAGTTTCTATAATTAATTTAAACTGACATGATATAATGTCAATATTCACATGTTCAACAAATACGTGCTAAACTTCTCTTTGGTATCAAGTATTGAAGATAACATTTAGGCAACTGCTTTTGACCTATCATGCAAAGAAGCAAATGTAAAAATGTTTACTTCTAGTAATATATATATATATATATATATATATATATATCATATATATATACACACACATGTATGTATATGTATATATATGATATATATATATGCAGAACTTTAGCCTATTCTCATTCCAACAAGACTCTTTCCTACAGAAGTTCCTCATACTTAAAAGATCAGTTTCTTCTCAATTAAAAGTGTGTATAGTCTGCAGATTTAGCTCACTGGTTGCAGCATTGGTCTTGCAAGCACTAAGTTCCAAATTCAATCCTTGCCAAGAAAAAATAAAGAAGTAAAAGGCATATCCTGTAAATTCTGCTCGCTTGAAAATCAGTAATTGAACAGGGCGTGACAGCACACTGAAATTCCAGCGCTGCGGAGGCGGAAGGAGGGAGCTCATCGGAGCCCAGGCCGGCCTTGGCCATGTGCTGAGTTCATGTTCAGCCTACACCACAAAGTAAGTCCTCGTCTCCAAAAAATATCAATTTAGGTTTGAACATGACCATTTTGGATAGATACATGGTCAGAGTTAACACAACTTTCCTTATTACAGTTTGATTTTCCTTTTTTTTTTTTTTTTAAATGTGTCATCAGGGCCAGGGATTTAGCTCAGTGTTTCCAGCATCTGCCTTGCAAGCACAAGGTCCTGAGTTCGATCCCTGGTAACCACATACCACAGTGCCGGGTGTAGTGGCTCATTCCTGTCATCCCAGCACTCAGGAGGCAGAGGCAGGAGGATTGCTGAGTTCCAGACTGGCCTGGGCTATACAGTGAGCTCAGAGCCAGCCTCAACTACAAAGCGAGACCCTGTCTAAAAAAAAATAAAAATAAAAAAAGATAAAGGTTAAAGAGAATTCCCTTGTCCATAGTCTTGTTAGCCGTCACGGCAGTGCTGTTTTACCCAGCACCTCCTCCTCCTCTCCACTTATCTTCTGCTCTCACTTCTGACTCCCTTTTTAGCATCTCCTTCACAAGGTCTCCTAAGCCAGAAACTCCCTCCGAACAAATCCAAACACTTCCCATTCTTCTTTCAAAAAATCCATTTCCTCCACAAAGCTACTTAATTAGATGGAAGTAAAGTGCTAATTTGCTAAGGGGAAAAGATCATTTGCATATCCATTTACACACTTTTCTCCAAGTATTTATAATTAGAGCGCAATCAACAAGCTTTTGAAGGCTGATGGAAAGGGGAGAATGGTTCCTGCGGAGACGAAGGAAGCAATAAAGGGTGGAAAGGAAAGGGCACAAGAAAAGCAGCCAGATGTCCTCAGGTTGCACAATTAATTTAGCCTTTTCAGATCTCAATGTTTTAACCAGAAAATGGTAATAACTGTGCTTACTTTACATCTTTCATAGGTTGTAAGAATTAAATTCAATATGCAACAGGGTCCAAAAAAAAATATTCTGTCTCCACTGGTTGTCAGTTAAGTCAGTAAGAAATCTTTCTTTAACCAGTTTCACTTAAATTTTTCTACAAACAAAACTATTGTCTCCCGAAGGCTGCTGAAAATTTCAACAAGATCAGAATCTAAAATATGTGACCAATGCTGAAGTAACAGCCAGTACCTACTGTTACTGTTTTTAGTAAACATCTTCTTGGCATCTTAGTGGTTTCCCGGTCCCTCCCAGACCTTCACTGTCTCTCGCCCTCCTCCATCGGAGCATCCCTTCATCATGCGCCTTTATGGTGTACACTTCCTCTGCATCAAATCCTGCCTGTGCTCCTTGACGGAACCCACAGTATTTATTACGGACACCCAAAGTTTTTCCATTTTTTTCTTTGGTCCTCTCTTTCCTTTTACTAATTTTTATTACATACTGTGCAGACATGAAAAACATGCTTTAAAAACATTAAAGATTAGGAGAGTGAATATATATATATATATATATATATTTTTTTTTTGAGACAGGGTCTCGCTTTATAGTTCAGGCTGGCCCAGAGCTCACTATGTAGCCCAGGCAAGCCTCGAACTCAGCAATCCTCCTGCCTCTGCCTCCCGAGAGCTGGGATGACAGGCGTGAGCCCAGCAAGAGAGTGAGTAATTTTGAAGCTGCATCATATGAAACCTTGGGTTTAGCCATAGATGCTAGGTGACACAGGAAGATAAAGTGGAATGTTACGAGACAGAGAGAGAGGGAGAGAGAGAGAGAGACTGAGAGGGAGAGAGAGGGAGAGGGACCTGGCGTTGGGAGGAATCCACAGGATGCAGGACTGAATCCTAAGTTTTTATTTCAAGACTCTTTTCAGCACACCACCCCCCAAAATCAAATATTTATATCTTACCCTGAATAACACAATTTTGTTAAAACATACAAACCATTTTAAGATAAACTCTAATCATTATTTAAGAAATCATATGCTTTAAGATGATTTCTTCAAATAGATTTATAAATGAACCAGTTAGAAATAAAGTACTAGGGTTCATTTTCTAGGGTTCCACCACACTGTCATTAAGTATCCGTCTTTTTGTCAGCTTTCTTCCATCTTATTTCCTTTATTTAGAAAGTGCTCTGGTTAGAAGTGTTATAATTGTTTTACATAAAAAAGGATTAATGAAAGTCACATAAAAGCTCCCATATATCTTGGATTTTATGGGCAGTTGTTTGTAGTTCCTTTATTTCCTTACAATTAAAGGTATTGGTTTGATATTTAAATCCACAGAACTAAATTAGATTAAACTAATATGAATAGTACAATCGAGGCTACAGGCCACTCCTCTCCACTTGCTAAGGGATTATTTCCTTCCACTCACCTAAACCTGGGCAACTCCCAGGTCCAATCCCTCAAACTTTCTCCTAAGACTTATTAC
This sequence comes from Thryonomys swinderianus, assembly GCA_004025085.1. NCBI lineage: Eukaryota > Metazoa > Chordata > Mammalia > Rodentia > Thryonomyidae > Thryonomys > Thryonomys swinderianus. The sequence goes on along the minus strand of PVIC010023332.1, from coordinate 7,692 downwards.
TTGGAGGCACTGATTTAAAAAAAAAAGAGGATCTCATACCACAGCAAAGATCCGGTATTAAAATAGGAACTTTCCAAAGGGAGTTTGGTGTGGAAACGTAATGAGGGGAACGAATAAATATGATTCCGAAAGAAAATAAAAGAGCATGTATATAGGGGGTGGGGGCGGGGGTGGGTGGGGATGTGGGTAAACATGAGAACTTACTTGTGTCATATACTGGTACAAATTCCCCAGTGTTGTATGTGATTGTGAGCTGTATATAAAATGTACCGATAAAGAATTTAATTTAGAAAAAAAGAAGAAAGAAGACAGGAGAGGAGGGACAGGGAGGAGAGAAGAGGAGAGGAAAAAAGGAAAAGAGAAAAGAAAAACCCCACTGGTCCTGTTTTCAGAATATTGTGAAAAATTCCAAATCAGGATGTTGTACTGCCAGACTCTCTAACACAACCTATGTTACTCTTTCTTCATTGGAGCCCACTAAAGGGGCGTGCCTATGGACGTTTCAATTATAACGAGTGTATTATGGGAAAGGGCATGCGCAGTAGACACTGCTAACATGACTCAGCGTCTGCCAATCATATTGCCAACCACGCTCTGGATGATCCACTGGGAGCTGCACTGGACCAGGTATCACATTATAACTTCTTAAACTCAGTGCTCTCAGTGCTTGTGCCATTTATCTTCGGCTGGTACGGGCCCTGCTCACCCTAAGAGTTCTGTCACCTGATTATACTTTTGTTGTTTCTTTGCTCACTGTGTGGGGTCACATCCAATTCTTGGCTCACGGACACAAGAACCTAGGAATCCATGCAGGACCTAGGCACTCACACTAACAGCACTGCTAGTAGTTTCACAACTACTGTGTGTTCTGCCAGTTTGCCCAAGTTTCCTACCCTGCCACTACGCATGTGTACTCTGTCCCCTCAGCAGATGACACTTCCAGTGTCAGCTCAGCTGATAGCCGCTTCTGATAGCCGCTGAGAAGCCCTCCCATCGGCCAAGGCTCTAGCGTCCTTGCCCAGATGCTGCCATGCGTTTTGCCTGGATAAACAGCACTGTGGAGGGCATATATTTGTTTACAAGACTGCTTAATCAGGTCCTTTGCATCTGGAAAAGGTTATATTATTTCATTTTCTTTTAGCCTTTATTTAAAAGGTTTCTCAAAAAAAAAAAAACATATTAGCATCAATATTATATCGACCGGGATTAGTTCTACACATCAAGTCACATTTTTATATATAATTAGTATTTGTGTGTGATTGTCATTCAAAGTTGAATATTTCAGTGTTTTAACGCATTTAACAGTAGTAATTTTTATGTCAAAAACAGTTTAAAATCAATTTCTCTGATTTGAAATTAATGGCAACTGTAAATATTCCTAGTAATTTTAAATGCAAAAGTCACATATATGTCAAACTTAAAACATGTGACAAAGCAAAACAACTAAGAAATGATCTGTTAGAAGAGGCACTGAGAACAAAAAAATTAGGATAAATACTGTATCAAAAGCAAATGGCTGGGCCTGGTGGCTCACGCCTGTCACCCCAGCACTCGGGAGGCAGAGACAGGAGGATTGCTGAGTCTGAGGCTTGGCTGGGCCACATAGTGAGCTCAGGGCCAGCCTGAACTACAAAGCGAGACCCTGTCTCAAAAAAAAAAAAAAAAAAAAAAAAAGCAAATGAACAGCAGTTTGTGAATATCTTAAAATGAGTTTCTGGATGAAAATGCAATAGATATGCAGGAAGTAACATTATAAACATAGAAATGCTCTGGAATAAAATATTAAAATCTGTTCCTTCTGCTTAAAGCTTGAAAGTGTTAATTCAGCAGAGAGAGGGAGAAGACAAAAGGAAAGGGAGAGGAGGAGGAGGGAGAAAGAGAAACATCAATTTACTTAAACCATAGGAATCAAGGATTAAAAAGCATATTCGTTTTCTGCTAACTAATGACCCATGAAATAAAGATCAAAAAGTCTGGTCTAAAGTACGTGGTACCTCAGTTCATAAAGTTAATTCTTCCCATGAGTCTGGTTGCAAACCAAATTGGAAACAAACTAAATTAAAAATCAACGGTTAAATTCAATGTTGACCTTCTGGGGAAATATGATTCAGTTCTTGTCCAACTTGGTTTGTGGCCAGAATTGTGCAAAGAATCAAGTTTGTGGACCAAGGTACCACTGTATTTCCAAATGTTACTGGGGAAATTAGGCTCCTAATTCACTTTCATTTCAAATGTAAAGGTGAGTTCCTTTTAATTTTGGAAATATTTTCTACTCATCCCGAGAATGTTCCATTTACTGAGGAAAGTCTGTAAGTGGATACTACTGAAATGTTTTATTAGCTCTGGAGCTCATAAAATCTTGGAACTATGTGCAGTCTATGTGACCACTATAAAGAATGAATGAATGTGCTCCTTGGAAATTCTTTTGCAATTCTTAGAGTTCAATGGAAACCAAAGAAAGAAGAGAGGAACATTTCTCTAAGAAAAAAAAAAAAGCTTATTTTGAAATTAATGAGCTATATCTGATGACTAAAATGAAGTTCCCAATTTTAATTTAATTTAATGCAAAGGGGAAAAAGCAGTTAACTCCCGCCTAAGGTTCTTAAGGTATTATAAACTTCAGCCTTTTATCATTTTCATATTTCAAAGAATAAAAGGCAGAGAAGACAGGAAACGGCTAAAGTTGTTCTGTTTTCTTCAGGATAGGAAGATATTTAAAAAGACAAGGGTTAGCGAGTTTAGCTTTCTCTCTCATAGACATAGCCATAGGTTTGTTTATTTCTATTCATAGTGATTAAAGGAAAAAACCTAAAATACCCTGATTATCAGAGACACCAGATACCTTGTTACCTTGAAGTACAAGGTAGAAGATAGCAGTAAATATTGGATATATTGCAGATTTAGACTGAAAAGTAGTAGAGATACAAATATCAAAGTACCAGTTCCCTAAGATGAATACAGTTATTAGGCATTGTAAACATAAACTAATAACAAGAAATAAAAAGAAACTAATTTATTCACCATCTTTCACTGAATGATCATCTTTCAATAGGTTTCCTGGCAGAAGATGAGGAAGGCCAAGTATCTTTTCTTCTAATTAAATAGAGCATAAGACATTATGTGTTTGTTAAAAAAAAATAAACAGCTTGTTGACATAGGTCTCTATTAACCCACCTGCCTACAGGAAGTCAGCAGGCAGAGTTATCAAGAAACCAACAGCATCATTTGATAAGGCTTTAAAGGAACTGCGTTTGCATGAGTTATAAATGTAAAGGAAGGAAAAGTCAAGGCTTTTTCATGCATACAGATCAGTAATGATGATAGACACCATGCCTCTAAGTGGACTAATGGAGCAATTTTTCTTCTTAAAAGGAGCAATTCTCCCAACCCACAAGACAGTAGGCCTCGGCCTCCCCCATGGCAGCCCCTTTTCCTGACAGCCTGCCCCTCCCTCAGCAGATGGGCTGCATCCAGTTCTTCCTTTCTCATTGCTTCTGACAGGTTTCTGGTATTAAAAAAAAAAAAAGAAAATTGGAGATTTGTTCCTTTTCTTTGATCATTATCAAACATCTTAGTGATCTGTTTTGGTTACACACTGTATCAATATTAGGACAGAGATTTTTTAGCTCTTTTGAAGACTTTATTTCACATAAGGAAGCACAGAAAATGTTTGAAGAGAAAGAATCCTGCATGTATTAACTGTCCCTATGTATGGAATTCATATATTTATTTTGCAGTACTGGATTCCTGGCCTTCGTGCTGAGCCGTAACCTCTACTCCCTCCCCTTTAAATTGAAACAGTGTCTCACTATGTTGCTAAATTGCCCGGGTCGGGTTCAAATTGGCCCAGAATGTTGGTTCTACAGGCTGGTACCACCTGTCCAGCACTTTACGTGGGTTTCAGATAAAATAACAATCCTGTATCTAACATCCTACTGGAGGCTATGGAATATTCAGCACTGCTTTAAGCAGAATATTTTCATAATATTAAGAGTGGATGAATTTGAAAAAGTTGTCCTTCCATGGTAATAGAAATGAAAATTCACGTTCTATACCTTATTGCTCAAAAAAAAAAAAAAAAGAACTTGATGAAGCATTAGGATAGTTTAAATCTTGATCAGTAATAACAAGATCAACAACTAGGGATTGGAAAAGAAAATGTACATCATATAACTCACTCTTTGGAATGTGGCCCTTCAGTCCCACATATGCATAGAAAACCTAATAAATATCTGAAATTTATAATGAAATTAGTGTGTTTATTGCAACCCATCTTGGCAAGTAGTTTGCACCTTTTCCATTCATCAAGAAAGTATTCTAGTTTAGTTCAGTACTTTTCTAACTCGAATGGGCAATGAATGAGATCTTCTAAAAGGCAGATTGATACAGTGGGTCCCTGTCAAGCCTGGGATTTTGTGTCCTCAGGGACGCTGAAGCTGCTGGTCAGGGGACCTCATAAGGAACTCCAAGTTCCTAAAGGATCACACTCAGTGTAAATCCTAAAGCCAATCAAAGGACCTTTACCACACTGAAGAACTAAATTCATTGATTCTATTACCTCATTCAGTTGTGATTATGTCTCCAGTTGTTACTAAAACTTCTGTTAGTTTAGCTCTGAATTTACTCCCTCATCTGGAATAAATATAGGAAACCAACTGCACTTCATCTTTTATTCCTTGAAGGAAATTTCAAAGATAAAATAACTGTAATCTCAGTCTTAATTGCTATAGAAATATTGGTAGAAATAACTATAGTGAGAAGTTTTGAATGCCGAATATGATAATAGATGCTGATATTTTTGAGAGTAAAAATCATATTTACTAGACTTTATCATGTGGTAATTTGGACAATAATTGCTGATTCATATGTCCACAGTACAGGAAATTGGCACTACCTTGAGATTCTTTGTTGTCAGAATAGGAGAATTCTGTATTGACTTAGACGTTACAGCCACTTTTTTTGATCTTACATGAAGTGAATACAACCCTTTGAACATTCTCATAACAGCATTAAAAAAATTTTACTGAGGTTCTGTGCTTGAGAAGGTGTGAATATTGGTCATGGTTTCCTAGGGAAGTAAATTAAAAATAAGGACAAAGCAATTTAAACTCTTTCATGTCCTTTAATGCAAATTATTGCATTTATGTAACTTACTAATATTTCTCCTACTTAACCGGAAACAAATACTCAAGCATATGGTCATGAATATTACTCTCCAGCTAGATTTTGTAACAAAATTATGAACCTTTTGTACCTCAAATCACGGAATCAAATTTAGCACACAGATGGACAAAACATAAGCTGAGGATGCTTTTTAAATATTCCTTATCTGGGGACTTGTAACTCTTTGGCAATGTATTTACTATACAGTAAATTAATTTCATCATCGTACTACATTCATTTTGAAGAATGTAACAATTATTCTAATTTTATTCATAAATATTCATAATTTATCCCCCAAATTTAGCAGCCAGTCAAAAAATAAATCCAGGAAATTCTAATTGGGATCCTTCTGAAATACTTTGAGTCAAATGCCAGAGTTAATTGTCTTGCTTACATTAAAAAAAAAAGAAAGAAAAAAATAGGAAAGTTCCTGTGTAGTTAAAATTTATACAGCCCATATAAGAAAGCAACAGGTCTTCTAAAATGTATGTAGTTTTTCTGTTTATTTTGCTTCCTAGGTCAGGAAAATAGAAGCTCTCGATGTCCTTCATTTAAAAAGTAACGTGGCTCAGAGACTTTTGTTGGAGCAGTGAGTGTCATATATCAAGAGCTTTCTAAAATTACTTTCCCCAAATGGCTTTATCTTTTGGGTTTCTTTACAGCTAACTAGAACTCCTGTTTTTCTTAAACAGGGCTGAGCCACCCCTTTGAAGTCTCTTCAGTCAAGGCACTGATACTTTTCTTTCAGGTTTACTATTAGGATTAGAACAAGTGTCGTGAGAATTGTTTTGAAGTGTCATATCAAAATGCTTATCAATTTTCAGCCAGCACTCTGGTTAAAAAGAAATGGATCAAGGCAGATTTTTTTCCTTTAAATATTATTTTTCCAAGTACAAAATCTGCAAAGAGAGTTTTACTAAGATTATTAGTTATCAGATTAGCCCTTTTGAAAAGCACAGAGTCTAGCAAATATTGGGTCGAGTGCAACCCAGCGAAATGCCTACACCTAGCAGGGACATCTCGCGACCCTAAGTCAAGAGTCAACTCACATCCTTTAACGGGGATAATCTTCTTCTAAGATCAGCTCAAATCAAAGAAAATATTAGTTATTAGTCAGTTTTTGTTTTGTTTTGTTTTTATCCTGAGATTAAATATAACTTAGAGATTTGTAAGAGAAGTAAGACGTCAAAAAGTCCAATTACTCATTTTGAACTGAAGTTACAACTAAAACCTTCTCCGCATACTCAGCATGAGGCATTTCCAGATGTCTGCCTAGATGCAGTCCCATTTCACCTTCGTGTCTACCTTGGCACGTCTGTTCTTATAAGATCTTCTGACTGATAAAGAGACAGAACCAGTCACCACGCCGGAGCCCACAGCTTCCAAGCAGGAGAGCCAGCATTAGGACGCAGCTCTCTGCCAGTGCTCCACCCTCCTGTCTCACCCTCTGCAACGCTTGCCATCGCAGAAGATGACATTTGCCATGAATTTTATTTGAAAAGTTGTCACAGTGAGGAATCTTCAATGGGCTTTTCCCATGTAAAACACAAAAAATGTCATCTTGATGGAATCAATTTAAGACCAACCATATGTGACAGTAGTTTTATAGTGGAGCGTTTCCTGTGAATTTTTGGCTCCTATGACATAATCCCCAGAGGCGAAGGATAAATCCAGAACATCCCTGAATAGACATTGTCAGGAAGCTTTTTCCCATCCAGAACAACCCTGCTTATTTCAGCATGATAGTCCAGTTCCTGAGAGAGCAGGGCTGAACCTGCAACGAGAGAATTCTCCGAGTTCTAACCCATAGAATCAGCAGATGATTCTGAGCCATCCTCAGCATGTGCCAGAACCTGAAGCTGGTAGATAAGAAGCTTGCCAAGGATCAGAGATGTAAGTTTGAACCCTGCAACCCCGGCACTACTACAGCCAAAGATTAAACAGGCTCAGTTATTCAGCTGAGCTTAGCTCTCTAGATATTTAATGGAAATTACCCTTTTTTCAACATTAAAGTACTTTTTTCCTACAATAACTGGAGAAAATCGGTGTATATATATATATATATATATATATATATATATATATATATACACACACACACACATACATACATACAATAGCCATATATATACATATATATGTAAACAGGTAAATATGAATAATGAAATAATTCTATGCCTTCTACATAGCAAGCTTTGTCTTTTTCTTTACTTTTCTAATTGTAATAGTGAGAATGCTCAATCTGGTGTCTGTATGGAAAAGAACCAACTTCAAGCACTGTCAGAGGTATTTCATGTTGGGGTATTTCATGCTGGATTGATTCTAACAAATCAATGCAAACTCAAATGCCACAGCACAACGTCGGAGACCGGAGGTTCCAACCCCAGGTGTCTGCAGATCTGTGAATTCTCTGACGAATGTAGAGAAGCAGGAGATCTAGGAATTTCTTAGTCTCTGGTGTTGTCAGCTTCTTCACGTGGAGCTGCATAACTCCAATCTCTGCCTCTGCTTTCACTGATGGACTCCTTT
>PVIC010023331.1:0-26887 GCA_004025085.1 Thryonomys swinderianus | reverse complement strand
GCCTCACCCAACTTCCTTTCCTATTTTAGGACTGAATAATATTGTTTTATTTGGAATACCACATTCTGTTTATCCACTCACCTGTGGATGGACGTTTGGGTTGTTTCTACTTTTTGGACTTTACAAAGAATACTGCTATGAACATTCATCTACAAGGTTCTGCCGGCAAATAAATTCTGACTTAAGTACGTCTCTTGGAGTAAGATTAGTGGGCCACAAGGCAATGCTATGTTTAACCTTCTGAGGAACTTCCTGCAGCGTTTACAGCTCTGATGGGTCATCCTGACACTGTACGGCGATGCCTAGTCCTCTCTGAACCAGCTCTGTGGTTTATGAGACGGACGCTCACCCCATGCTGGGACACGACTGACCAGCAGCATCGGTAGTCAGTCAGTCCTGTGGGCCCTCGAGACTCAGGAAGCAGAGCACATCCGGGTTCCATCTGTACCCAGCTCAGGCCAGGCTGGGGCTCTCTGGGAACCGTGCTCTCTCGCTGTCCCTGGACTGCTGGGATGTCGAGTAATTCAAGGGAAGAAAGTGATTCTCACTCATCCATTCACACGTTAGTGAAACTCTGACCCTGGCCCTCCCTCCCTGTTCCGCTAGCTGCACCAAATTACAGCCCCATCTCTAGGCTGCTAACCCAACCTGTTAAATAAATTCGGAGTCCCCAGACCCTGCAGTTGTCCCTAACAGTCACTTGCATTATGCTGCCAGGCATCCTGCTCTGGGTTAGCCTGGACCAGGCAGTCGCAGGAAGGGTTCACCTTTCCACCTGGCTTTTCTCCCCACCTCCCCCAGCTGAGAAGAGGGGGCTGGGCTGGTTCACTCACCCATACCTGGGGAGTCCTTCTGCTGCGCCCAGCCCTGCAGCAGGAAAGCTGCCCCCCCCAGCTCAGAGCCTCAGGTCCAGAGAAGGCCCAATAGGCCATGGTGTGAACCAGCCCCAGTCCTGGGGGCACTTGTCAGGAGACAGGGAGCCTGGCTGTGGGGTCCTAGCGAGGGGCGCACTGCTGCTGGGACAGCTCAGTCCCCCTGGGAGACCTGTAGGACTTGAGTCTGAAGTCTGATCAGGGAGGGAGAGAAGGTGTTTCCCTGGTTAGAAACCCCAGGGAGCCGACCCCCACCGCACCTGGGCACCACCACTGCCCCATGCGCCCCAACAGCCGAACAGGTTGCGATATGCTGGGCCTCAAAAGCCAGTGCTATATACTGCCCACCCATTAACAGGCCCCTCGCCATGTGTGCCCGCTTTTCCAAGGCCACCTCCCATCGCCTCCTGTCCAATGCCCCCCTCAGTCCCAGAGCATGTCTGGATAAGTCCAGACTGACCCACGGAGGGACCGCAGCCCTCACAGCTGCAGGGACACCAGGCGGAGCCAGTGATGCGGTTCTCTGCAGCCGGACAGTGGAGAAGGCCCGCAGCTGAGGCAGGCCGAGAATCCTGGACTTGAGATCCGGCTCATCGTTCTCCCGGCTGTGTGGTGCAGAAAGCCTGGCCGCCCTCTCAGCTTGATCGTCGACCACCACTTACACCTGGGCCTACTCAGCTTTTGTGAGGTGCAGAGCAGACTGTGTAGAAGTTTTATAATCTCAGTCTTACAGGTGGGTGTGGTGTCTGTGCTCTATAATTCCAGCACTCTGGGAGGCTGAGGCAGGAGGATCTTACACAGTGAGACCCTGCTTCAAAAAATTTTTTAAAAAAGGTTTGGGAGCCGGGCGTGGTGGCTCACACCTGTAATCCCAGCACTCGGGAGGCAGAGACAGGAGGATTGCTGAGTTCAAGGCTTGCCTAGGCTACATAGTGAGCTCAGGGCCAGCCTGAAATACGAAACAAGACTCTGTCTCAAAAAAAAAAAAAAAAGGTTAGAGAGATAGTCATTTCACTCCCCGCCTGGGATGGGGGCGGCTTATACAGGATTCCTAGAAGTCCCCAACTCCCTTCGCTATTGCTAGGTCCGGGCAGCTCCCTCTCGCCCCTACACCTCTCAGAGGTGCCCTCGCCTTACCTTTAACAAACTGAAGCCCGAAAGCTGAGGTTAATTAAGGCCGTACGTTTGGACCTGCGGGGACCAGATTCACGTCCGCGGCGTCTCCAGCGTCTGGAATCGCAGGCGAAGCACAGCGGCCCGCAAGGTCTCCACCTGGGCTGCGCCTCGAGCCCCCTCCGCGGACGAACTAGACCCGGCCCCTCCGCGCCTCCGACTCCCGGCACCGCCCAGATTCCCCCGGCAAAACCCAGCCCGGGGAGAGAGGGAGGAGCCGGGCTGAGCCCCGACGGACCCTGGCGCCGGCCTCGGGTGCTGTCCAGCGCGTGGTGCTGAAGCGGCTCGCGCCGGGCCTCCGGCCAGGAGCCGCGCACCTCTGCACCCTCCGACCTGGATTCTGGGAAGCGTCCACGCCGGTCCAAGAACGTGCATGGACCATCCGCCCCACAGTTCAGCCCTCGGCAGGCCCAAACCGGAGTCAACTGGGCGGCCGCGGAGGCTCAGCCGACTCCATGACCCAACCACACGCAGCTCCTGCGAGTGGGCAGACTGGATTCCGTCCCTACCCCGGGCGCTGGTGGACTCTGTCCTTCCCCACTCCGGACCTGCCCTGGCCTTGGGGGTGGGGCGGGCGGCTGGGCGTCCCTCCCTTCCCAGGGACTCAGCCCTCTGTGGCATCCAAGCTGTGGGCACTGCTACCTGGAAGAGAGAAGAGGAAAAGAAACAAAGTACAGTTTCGACAAGCGGGAACCAGCTCAGAGCAGAAGGGCCCAGAGCACTGGGAACCCCGAGGCTGTCAGGCGAAAGGTTAAAATAAAGTCAGCAAGAGAATGTTCACTAGGTGGCTGCTGTGTAGGCTGGGGAGGGGGGCTGCTTCCCCGCCCGGCGAGAGAAACGCTACTCGCAGACAGCCCTGAGTGTGCTATCAGTGTGTGTGTGTGTGTGTGTGTGTCCTTGGCACTAGCCAAGGCCGGGAACGAATCCGTCCAGCCTTGCAGGCCGATTGGCACCAAGTCGCTTCTGTCTGAGCACAGTACTTAAGAAACCAGGAAACTGAATGTGGCGCGATGCACTCTCTCTCCCTTGCTGAAGGCTCGGCCTCATGCAAGACCCTTCTCCAGAGGACTCGCTTTCCTCTTAGGCGCTGTCTCCACCCTCACTGTGTGTAACGAATTGTTTGTCTGGGCTCATACCTGCTGTACTTTTACAATAAACTTGCTTCCATTTAAAAAAAAATCATTATGTGGCTCTTCTCTGTACAGATTCGAACCTCAAATTTCTGTGACCAGGCTGGTCGCCTGCCTCGAAAGTGTGATGTCCTGAGTTCTGTCCCCAGTACCTCAAACAAACAAAACTGTGACCGCATCTGTGCGAGTCCTTGCTACTCAGCGCTGTGCTTGTGCGCTGCACCAAAGCGTGGGCTTGGTGGGCTGGGTGACAGAGGGGCCAGTCAGCGGGCAGGTGCTGTCCAGCAAGTTCCCAGTGAGTGGACCCTGTGGCAAGCACGCAGTTGGCGCCCGGGACGGCCAGACGACACTGGTGGCACTCAGGCTGGACATGGCACAGAGCAGATTCGGACTGAGCCACGGAGCACGGCCCACAGCCCCCACACTCCTGGAGACAGGCCGCAGCCAGCCCGGGCTTCATGGAAGTGGCGTGGGACTGTGAGAGGCAACCAGAATGTTCATGGCCTTTTCCTCAAGAAATCAGACGCTGCAGAGGCCAAAGACTCCGCGAGGGGCCACTGGTCCACAGACTGTTCCCCTGGTGCTCCCAGGGCCCGGGAGCTGGAGCTGGCGCTGGAAGACAAGCCCCCCCCCCCCCGCCACACTCCGGCACTGCAACACAATGAAAACATGAGGCCTGTTCTTCAAAAATTAAGAATGTCAAGGCCGTGACAGAAGAGCTTTAAATCAAGTGCAGGGCCCTTCTATCTGCAGCCTTCCACCACCACATATGCCCTACACCCCTGAAGCCAGCCCTGCCCGGCTGTAAAACACAGGCTTCTCTGAACTTTACTCTTCTGAGGACTTTGGAGTCATCCTGAGAGCAGGGGTTTCCCCCTTGCCATAAGGAAGGAGACAGCCATAGGCTTCCCATTCCTTGCCCATTCCCAATGCAGGGAATGTTCAGGGCAGCAGCTGAGGCCCCTCTCTCTGCAGCTGTGTGGCTTTCAACCCTTCCCAGGCTCTAGGCAGCCAGGGCCACACCTAGAGGAGGAAATGGTCACCCAGAGGAGGCCTTGTCTCCACCAGACTTGCTTCCTCATTCCCGGCAGCTGGTCCCAGTTTCCCCTCAGAGTAAGCAAGCTTGTTGAGGTGGTATCCAGGAGATCTGCAGGAGGCTAAGGCTCTGGCACCCTGGAGGAGGTGAGCCCTTTACAACACTGTGAGTGCTGTACGTTCCGTTAGATGATTCCTGACTTCGCTGGAAAAGAAACACTGAAGATGGATGGACTGATGATGTACAGTTAGACGGCGAAGACTTCCCAACTGTGGAAGGCCCCACTTATTAGAGAATCAGACACAGCAGAGGGCGCTCTTGGGCAAATATGCATTAGTGGAGGGACCCGCACATGTTTTCTCTCATACGCTCCCTCCCCTGCAAATCTACCCGGAACATGGGCGGGCGCGCGCGCGCGCGCACACACACACACACACACACACACACCTTGACAAGCACATGAGGGAACAAAAAGTGAGGACTCCAGGTTCAGAGTCTCTACCTCATCTCCAAAGGACCCTCACCCCCTTCTAATTTAACTTCACCCACCTCCAAACTATCTTCTCAGGCTTAGGGCAGCCCTGTCCGAGGAGGGGCTGGGACGAGAACTAGGCTCCCTGCTTCTCTTCCCCGTCCTACGGCCCTGTCCCTCCAGCGGAAAGATGTTCACCACAGCATTATTTATAGTAGGAAATAAACAGGCTAGTGACACAACGGGCCATCTTGTGGAGCCACCGATGACAGCTGGGGTGGCTGTGCAGTGACATGAGCTCGTGTGTGCCCTGTGCACACTGCACTCGCTTGTGATGGCTGGACGCCACACTGTCACTGTGTCCACAGTGTGTTACATAACATACAGCCTGGAAGGGAACAGTGATTCAAGTGAGAGAGGAAGCTACTTTCTTTCTTAATTTAAAAATGTAGACACATCTAGAAAGTATGACAGTTTTTGTAGAGTGGAAAATTTCCAAAGGAAATTTGGTGTGGGAATGTAATGAGGGGAAGGAATAAGTATGATTCTGAAAGAAAATAAAAGAGCATGTATGTAGGGGGTGGGGAGGTGTGGGTGGGTAAGGATGTGGGTAAAAATGAGAATTAACTTGTGTCATATACTGGTACAAATTCCCCAGTGTTATGTGTGATTGTGAGATGTATATAAAATGAACCAATAGGGTCGGAGATTTAGCTCAGTGGTTCCAGCACCTGCCTCGCAAGCACAAGGTCCTGAGTTCAATCCGGTAACCACACACAATACTGGGCGTAGTGACTCACGCCCACCAGCAATCAACACCACATACCACAGTGCCGGGTATGGTGGCTCACGCCTGTAATCCCAGCACTCAGGAGGCAGAGGCAGGAGGATTGCTGAGTTCGAGGCTTGTCTGGGCTACATAGTGAGCTGAGGGCCAGCCTGAACTACAAAGTGAGTCCCTGTCTCAAAAAGAAAAAAAAAAAAAGAATCAATAAAGAATTCAATTTAAAAAAGAAACTGACATGCCAAGCTCCTCATCTGAAACTCAGGGTCCTCTTCTATCTCATGTAAATCTGCATATGATCACTATCCCAGTTATTTTTATTTTATTTTTTCAACTTCTATTAACATAAAGAACCACTTTATAAAGCTATACAGATTGAAAGGACATTTTTTCTGGTTACAATAAATAATACTATCCTATTTAACCTAGATGAGACATGTACATAGCATCCATTAATAAAATCCTTCAAGCTATAAAAAAAAAACATAGCCACATACATCTCAAGCTATAAAATGGTTGCCTCTGGCAGATAAAGTCATTTAGTGATTTATTTTCCTTCTTTCCGAATGTTGTACCATGAGTAACGTGGGAAAAAGAAGTTCACACAGCCCCTGCCCGTGCTCCCTGGGAAAGAGCCTGGTTTCCTCCCGCCCAGCATTAGGGTTCCTATTCCCCTTACACCACCCAGGCTGCAGCCTGGTGTCTCCTTTTTCAAACCCACCTGATTCCCCTCTTTAGGGAACCCCCCAGCACAAAGCCAGAATATGAAGGAATCTATTTACAGATCCAAAGAACCACAGATCCCAGCCTCCTGCTGTCATTTCAAAAAGTTCAGAGGCACAAGTTTCTGCCCAGTCTTCTACCAAGGCAGCCCCTGGCCGCCCCGTGAGCCTCCGCCAGTCTGGTCCGCACCCTCTTGCCTCCCTGCAGGGTTCTCCACACAATCAGGAGAGAGAGAGGGGTCCGTGGAAAGAGGGGGGAGGAGCTCTGCCTTCTCCACGGTTGCTGGCAGAAAGGAGCGGTCTTGTCTCCGCTGGAATATGGCCCGGATCCAGGCTGGAGAGCCGGGCTATTTATTAAACCTTGCTTTGTGTGTGGATGATTTAATCTCAATGTCCAGAGACACAAAAGCTGAAATCTCTGTAAACCTTTCGCTGATTAGTAAAGGCTGCTAATCAGTTAAAGGCTGAGGACGCAGAAAAGAAGGAAGGGCGGAGGCTGGGGTCCCAGTGGGAGGGAGGGAACTGCGGGGCCAGAGCGGACAGACGGTAAAGAGGCAGCAGGGGCCAGTGGGCTTCAGCGGGAGCAGGAGTCTGAGGTTGAAATTCCACCTCTGCACTCTTCACTGGGCGTTTTGGGCAGGTCCTACCCTGAACCCTCAGTCGCTGCTTCTGTAATTCAAAGCATCTCAGGATCGCTGTAGCCCTTGCCTGGGGTTAAGTGACGCTCTGAGGATGTTCTTGACCTAGGAAACCAGGATGTTGTTCTCCATCTCTGAGCAAAGGAAAGATAAGTCCCAACTTTAACTGTACCGTAATCTCCAACAAACAAGTCCTACTTGTTCCGTCCCAAGCCTTACCTCTAATGGGACTTGCTGAGAATTGCCCATCACCTCTATGGCTTTTTTTTTTCATTCTGTTTCCTCTGTGAGTTTCCCTCCACTTTTTTTTTTTTTTTTTTTTTGGCTTTTTTGGAGACAGGGTCTCGCTTTGTAGTTCAGGCTGGCCCTGAGCTCACTATGGTGCCCAGGCAAGCCGCCGCAAACTCAGCAATCCTCCTGTCTCTGCCTCCCGAGTGCTGGGATGACAGGCGTGAGCCACCATGTCCGGCATTGTGGTATGCGGTGTTGATTGTTGGTGGGCGTGTCTCCACACCCAGCATTACATGTGGTCACCGGGGATCGAACTCAGGTCCTTGCATTTGCGAGGCAGGCACTGGAACCACTGAGCTAACCCTCCAGCCTGACTTTTTTCCCAGTTATTATGTTTTTTCCCCCACCCTCTTGCATTGCTGGGGATGAAACCCAGGCCCTCACGCATGCTATGCAAGTGCTTTACCATTGAGCTGTGCCCCAGCACTACCTGTCTTCCAAGTCTCTGCTCAGATCTCATCACCTCCAGAATTTGCCCCCAGTCTCCCACGCACTGGCTAGTGTAGGTGCTGTTTCTTCTGCCCCTGGAGTATTCTGGGCATAACACCGTTGTTTCCCTTAATAGCTATTAATTACAGCTGAAGTTTGTCAAGCCCTTCCTAAGTGCTTGGGCCTCTACCAGGCCCTTTTCCCAGCATCATCTAGTGGAATTCTTGCCGTACCCACGTGGGAGGCATCTGTCCTCTTGTCCTGTTTTCCTGATCACCTGACTCCAGTGTAGCCTGGCTCCCAAAGCTCCTCTGATCTTCTAACCCTGACCCTGCGCCTGCGCCTGAGACACGGGAGTTTCTGCCCAGGGCTGTGCAGCCAACCTTCCCCCGAACCGCGAACTCCAGGCCGGCAAGGGCGCAGCCCCCCCCCCCCCCCCCCCCCCCCCCCCCCCCCCCCCCCCCCCCCCCCCCCCCCCCCCCCCCCCCCCCCCCCCCCCCCCCCCCGCTCTCTCTGCCTGGCGCCTGTCACTGTCCCAGCAGGAGCTCGGTTTGTGCCTCACATTTTCAAGCCCGTGTACTGAAGGCTCCTGAGAGTTCAAGAGAACCCTGGATGTATGTTCTTTCTTGCTTTAAGCTAGTGTCCCCCCTTTACCTGGACTTCTTTGAAGTCATGTCAAAAAGAAAAAAAAAAAAGGAGGAGGACAGGAAGGAGGAAGAGGAGGAGGTGGGGGAAGCATAGTCACAGTCACATGTGCCAGGGTACCAACCCCCAGGCCAACTTTCTTCATCACACTGTAGCTCACTGGATCTTCACATCTGCGTATGAGAAAGATAAGGCTATAGATACGATTTCCAATTTACTGAGCAGAATGGCACACTCAGCTGGCCTCGCAGAGCAAGGGGTAGACCCAAGAGCTTGTCTGACCCCAGAGTCCTTTCGCGTCCTCCTGCCTCCCTTCTGCTCTGGACAGGGCCCTGTGGGAGCCAGTTCTCTAAGTCAAGGGTGGTGATTCATCATGGCAGGTTCCCAGTAACTGTTTATTGGCGGAGGTCTGCAGGGCAGGGATTGTCTTCCCGCTTTACAGATGAGGAAGTCGTAATCTGAGGAGCAGGAAGGTTGCCCAAGGTCTTCCCTGAGTCAGAGGAAGAACAAAAACTTGAACTCAGGACCAAAAGTTCAGGACACAGAGAACCGTAGGCTGAGTAAATGGAAGGCAGGGATTGGGGCAGGGTTTTCCCACTCAGGGTGTTCAGACCGGCAGCTTTATGGGCCCATAAATCCCCAGGACATGTCACCACGCATCTGTGACCGCCCTAAATCAGGCCTTGCCCTCAATAGGGAAGCTGGCCCCAGGTGTTCTAGACAGCGCGACAGGTGACTGGTTTAGGGCAGGCCAGGACCGGAGCAGGGCTGGGAGATAAGGCTGGGAATGCTGGACGGGAGCGGGGAGCCTCCCACTCGTATAACTCTGAATCAGAGACGACGGATAGAAAGACACCTCCCGACCACCACCGCGGCGCTCTTCCCCGTCCTCACAGGGACACCCGCATGGCCCTGCCCTGCAGCATGCCCAGGCCCTCTCACATTCCTCCCTCCGGGGACCACGGCGGCACCACAGCCTTCAAAGTGGGGCTGCAGTCACTCATCAGTAACCCCTAACTCCACCCGAGCCCTTCACTCCAGTGAACCCTCACCCATCACCGGGGGCCTGGCCTGGCTCACAGAGCTCCCCCGAGTGGCTAGCTCCCGAGGCCGCGTTTCTCCCTACCTCATCTTCCAGTCTCTGAGATTTTTTTTTTTTTTAAATTCAGCTCTAGAAAAACAAATCCACATCCCCAAAAAAGAAAAGGGAGTAGAAGCCTTCCCCTGACAGTCAAGGTCCCCGAAAATTCCACAGCAGTGTAGACAATGGAGAGCTACGCCTGGTGTGGACACCCCCTGCCCTCCCGGCTGCCTCTCTGAGGATCAAAGCTGCTCTGGGAGGCTGTGTGATCCTGGGCCAGAAGGGACAAGCCAGCCGGCCACTTATCTGCCCAAGGAAGAAGCCCTTGGCCTGGAGCGTCCTCGGGGCGGGTTCAGGCCCCGTTCGGAGGGCCCTACCCCAGTTCGAAGCTCTGCAGGGGCTAAGAGGCTGGCAACAGACGGGGAAGCAGCGGAACCAGAAAAACGGGGCTTCCTGTTGATGGAGGCGTCCAGGCCCGCTGCGCCTCCTGTGTCCCTCCCTCCACCCCAGGCTAAAATTCCATGGCAGCCCTCACCCCAGAGGGACCGTGGCCGACCTGCCAGAGGCGGGGAAGTCCTTTCCCTGGAATCTTCAGAAACTGGCAAACGGCACCGTAGAGGGCCACGCAGACCCTGATCCCTTCCTATCTTGTCTACCGGGACCTCGGTAGGATCCAGCGCCCCCCTGACAGCGCGGGTTCGCTTCTCCCTCACCGCGCGCCTTTGAAGTTCATCCTCTCACCCCGCCTACCCACCGCGCAGGCCCTCAGAGAGCGGCCGAGAGCAGCTCAGGGGCGGCTCTGCTCAGGCCGGCTCGCAGTCCGGGAGGAAGGCGTCGCCGCGGGTGAGGGAGCCAGAGCGTCCTTGGGGCCGCCGGCTCGGCCCTTCGCCTGGGGTCTCGGAGGCCGCGCGGCCCCCCGTCCCGCGGCACCCGCAGGACCGGCCAGAGGGACGAGCCTCTCGGGGTACTCGCCCTGCGCCCCAGCGCCTCTCCTGTCTCTTAAACCCCGGACCAAAAGCAGGATGTGCAGTGGGGGGCGGGAGGGGGCGGCGAGGGTCCCTCGCGGCCGAGTGTCAGACCCGGGCCGCACTGGCCAGCGGGAGGGAGCGAGGGAGGCTGCGCCGGGGGGAGGAGCCGCCTCCCGCGCCCCGCTTCGGGCTCCGCTATAAAACCCCGCGGGCGGGATCGCGACACACCCCCTCGGAGCTGCGCCCCGGCCCGGCCCGCTGTGCGCTCCGCGTCCGCTGCTCGCGCCATGAGGCTGCTGCTTGCGGTCCAAGCCCTGACCCTGGCGGCGTCCTGGGCAGACTCAGGTGAGAGCCCAGCGTGTCCCCGGCCCCCGCACAGCTGGGGCGTCCCGCAGCAGGACCAGCCTGAGAGAAGGATGCTCCCGAGCCTCCGCCTCCTCTCCTGGTCCCCGGGGCTGTCCTCGCCGGTGCTGCCTGACCCGGCGCTGGGCTCCCTCTCCCCAAAACCAGGGCAACGTGCTGGGCATTCTAGGGTCTTGGCATCCCCCACTCCCACCCTAGTTCTTTGCCTCCCAGAGGCTGCGGGCTCCCGCTGCTCCCCGACCTCCAGCACCGCACCGGGAGCCTGGCCGGGCACCGGGAGATCCGAGGTCCTGGCCCAGCCGGTCTTTCTGGACAGGACAGGGTGATTTTCGTTTAAAGATTAATGGTGAGACCGAGCTCTTAATTATTCGTCCAGGTGGGAGGTGGCAGGAGAGACACGTTAATATTTGATAAGGAGCTAAAGGCGCTTCCAGCGCTGGCAACTGCTCGGTGACCCCAGAGCCCTTCACAGGAGACCTGGCTGATCTACCCCTGGAACGGTTCCTGGGGTCCAGGGCAGCCAAACCTCCCCTTGGGAGGCAGGCCCCCCCCAGCCCCCGAGAGTGGAGTGATGGGCCCAGGTCCCCCCAGTGCCAGAGATGGGGAGAGCATGTTGGGCTTTGCATGAAGGGCCTCGCTGCCTGGCCGTTTGGGGGATAGGGAGTATTTCGAAGCAACTCCTGCATCCTGTCCCCAGGGGAGGACGTCGGAGCAGAATGTTAAAACACTTGTCCATTGCACATTGGCAACCTACTAAGCAGCTTGAATGTAATAGAAAGAATTACAATTAACTCGAGTGTGTTGCAGCTGGGTGAGTCTATTAAACTGTCACCTCACTGTGTGGGGTTAGTGATTGTCACACCAGGGGTTCTAAAAATTCCAGTAACATAAAGGGTGTGTGCCTCTGTGCTTGCCTGTGTGTGCGCATGCTTGCATGTGTGTGTGTGTGTGTGTGTGTGTGTGTGTGTGTGTGTCTGGCTCGTCGCAGATGCTCCTGCACGCTGTGGTTACGCTAGCTCTGGCCCAGGGCCAGGTGGATCTGTGGGTGCTGGCGGCCTCACAGACTCTGCCCCCCTTTCTGTGACCCAGACCGGCTCTCCTCCACCCATTCACGCCCGGGTCACCGAAGGCTGGAGAGCGACCTGCTGCAGATGGAAGTCCCTGGAGCATCTTCTCCCGCTGGGAGAGGGGAGAGGAGAGGATATTTGATCCCCTTCCGAGCCCCAGACCCCCGGCCAGGAGGCACTGGGACTTTGCCCAGGACGCACACAGCTTTTGCTGAGCTGGTGTGCAAGATTGTCCCCTTTTCTCAGAGCAAGGTCCAGGAGGGAGCTTTTTCAGCCTTTCTGCAGAGGGGGGAAGGTAGGTCGGTTAAAGGAGGGGCGATGGTCCGGGGAGGCAGGACGCACCCCCGAGGCAGCCCGCTCGCCCAGGCCCTCTTGGAAGTGCCCTGAGCCCATGGGCCCAAGGCTTTCATCAGCAGTGCGAGAGCTGGAGCTGGTGGGGGTGGTCTTGCCTTAACCCCCGCTGCCTCACGATGAGAGAGAGCACCCCACCCTCTCCCCAGGGACACAGCCCCAAGTGACTGCCAGTCTTGGCCTCCTCACCAGTGCGTTTCCCAGCTCTGGCTTCCCAAAGAGGGTAGTTACAACACTGTTCAGCCAAACAGGTCAAAAGTCTCTGTGATTAAGACAGTGGATCAGAGGTCACCGCAGGAGGAGCTGGAGCCGGGCCAGGGAAGAGCACGTTCCCAAGCAAGCAAAGGGCCCCTGGGGGGCTGCTGGGGCTCCGCCCTTGGGAGCCGGTTCCCAGGAATAGCCTGGAATCACCTCTCCCGGGCTCAGGAACCACTCCCGCCCAGGCCCTTCTGTCTCCAGGGCACGAGTGCCGGACACAGGGGGATTGTAACGCAGAGCCTCTGGGGGCACAGGACCACCAGTCCCCCATCTGGTCCCACGGGGGCACCTTCTGGCCCCAGAGCTCAGAAAAGCAAACGACTTCTGCTGCAGAGATGAGCAAGAAGCTGAGCGAGGCTGGAGGGCAGGGTGCCGACTGCAGCTGGGCCTGCAGGGGCCGGGCCGGGCTACTGCTTTCTGCGGAGCCAAAGCACGGAGGTCCCAGGAGCGGCGGCTCCCGGCGCTGCACCGAGGAAGGAAGACACTGCGTCTCTACAGATGCGCTGGCAATTTAAAAACCTGAAGCGAGTCTTGGGGGATGAGAAACGAGGGCCGGTTTCCTCTTAGCCTAGAGCCTTTCCCTCACCTGCTGCCTCGACCCCAACCTCCTCCCCCGCCCCCACCTCGGGGACCCCTCCCCTGCCCAGCACCAAGAGGACATGGGGGGCGGCCCTGGCGCACAGCGGGAACGGCCTGTTCCCAAAAGCCTATGTGGCTGATTTGGGAGTCGTGACTTTCTTAGAATTGCCTCACCCATGGGTTCTTTCCAACTCATTCCACGCCTCTCCTCCTGCCCTCCTTGTCTGTGGCCATCTGCTTGCTGACAGGAAGCCATCAGAGGGAGGGAGGCTGGGAGAGGGAAGGACTTGTCTGTGCAGCTTTACTAGGCACTAGGCTGCCTGAAACGCCCCACGCTTCACGCCATCACTCACTTAATCCTTTCCACAGCCTGAAGATGTGGGTGTTTTAATCCCATTTCACAGAGGATAAAACTGAGGCTCAGAGAGATGAAGGGCCTTGCCCCTAAGCCCATAGCTCCTAAATGGCTCAGCCAGAATTCTAGCTCTGGACAGAATTTGTTTATCCTTCTGGCCCAAACATTTGTGATTGTTTAAATTTATCGAAAAACTTGAGTACAATGCATAAGGGATCCCTACATAGCCCCTTGCTCTGGCTTCCCTTCTTGTGCCCAGTGCATTGGCGCAGCCTGTGCCGAAGCCTTTCTTCAGAGGCGTGTGTCTTCCTGTCCACACCGGGAAGGCCTTGACAGTGCAAGGAGATGGGGCATCTCCGGAAGGGGTACCCATGTCCTCATGACCCCGGAAGTCAAGCCTCCTCCCCTCGTGAAGGAGGAAGGTCAAGGCTGATGCTCAGGGGATGGGGAAGTTGGGGCGCCCAAAGGATGGGGCTGCGGGGCCACAGAGGCAACCCCTGAAGAACATCACCCCAGGCAGGATGAGTAGCCCCTGGGGGTTGGAAATATTCCTATGCTTACATGTTTTTTTGTTTTGCTTCCTTTTGTTTGAGGCAGGGCCTCACTGTTAGTTCAGGCTGGCCTTGAGCTCACAGCAAGCCCCTGCCTCAGCCTTTCGAGTGTGGGTATCGCAGACTGAGCCGCTGCGCCCGGCTTCCTGGGCTTTCCGAGGTCTGCTTCCCACTCGCTTCTTCCCTCTGCTCCAGGGTCACACTGGTGCTACGAGATTCAAGCCAAGGACTCTCAAAACAGCTGCCTGGGTGAGTCACAGCGGCCCTGGGGACAGGCCCTTTTGCAGAGCGGGCACCACTCGGGTGAAGAAGGAGATGGGGTAGGGGCACAAGGGCGACAGCCCTCTCATCAGTCTCTAGTCCTGTTCTCCCTCTCTCAGTCCTGGTGCTTGGCACGGGCAGCGCAGGGCCCGAGTCTTCACTAACCCCTCCCACCCCAGCTTCAGAGGGGAAGTTCCTGGGAAATAAATCAGCAGCACTAAAGAGAGAAACAGTCTGTTTGTGCCGGTTTAGCCATTTCCTTCAGGTTGTCCTGACATCCCCAATCCCTGAGCATCACCCCTGGCCTTCCTCCTTTACGCGGGAGGAGGTTCTGCTTCCGGGGTCACGAGGACATAGCCCTTCCGGGGACACCCCCATCTCCTTGCACTGTCAGGGTCTTCTGGGTGTTCAGCCATTTCTTCCCAACACGATAGGGAGTCGGTTCTGTGCCCGTGATGCCTTCTCAGAGAGACCTGGGGATGGTTCTTGGCACTTTTTATCCTGAGGACCAATTTCCCTGCAGCCTGCAGCCCTGGCCCTGCCGGGCTTGGAGTTGCCAGCTGGGGGGTGGGGGCAGGGCAGGAGCGTCGTAACCATGGAAGCGCGTCGAGGCGCTCCGTCCCGACCGCCTGTGCCGCACCCAGCCTCCTGACCAGGGCCCGCGTGTCTGTGCGGAGGAGGAAGGCCCGGGAGCCGAGCCCCGCGGGCCTGTGGGCTGGCTCCGGGCGGCAGCATCCCTGAGCCGAAGCCCCTTCCTCTGCTGCTCAGCGCCTGACCAGTGGGGTGGAGACTGCCAGAAGAGCCACCAGTCCCCCATCGACATCGTCACCGACAAGGCCGAGCTGAACAAGAGCCTGGGGGACTTCTCCTTCTCCGGCTATGACAAGAAGCAGAAGCGGACTGTCCAAAACAACGGGCACACGGGTGGGTGTCGGGGGCGCTGGCTCTCAGTCCAGAGACCCCCAGCCCGAGGACACGGAGGCAGCGCTCCCGCAGGCCCAGCCCGTCGCTGCCGAAAGCCTTGAAAGCCACAGTGGGGGGGCCGGGTGGCGGAGAGAAGTCTCAGCGGCAGTCGTTTCCTCAGGCCACAGTGGGGCGGGGCGGGAGGGTTCCAGGAAAAAGGGCGGGAGGTGTGAAACAGGCTGGGTTTGGGGAACTAGAGCAGGAGGAGCACTGCAGGGAGGACGGGCGGTGATGCTGGGCGGAGCCACAGCCAGCCTGGGCAGGCCCCCAGGGCTGGGGGGAGGGCACCAGGGCTCCCCCAAGGGGTCCCCAGATCTTCCCGGGGGTGTCAGCGCAGAGGAGGAACCAGGGAAGGGCTGCGCTTGCGGCGGGCAGGGCGTGGGGGGGGGGCGGCAGGAAGCCAGGGAGGGGTCCAGGAGAGCCCCGGGCAGGCTGCAGTGCGGAGAGAAGGTCCTGTGTGGGCGGAGCGGCCAAGGGAGGCCGCTGCGAGAACTGCCCTCCTTTGTCGCCCAGTGATGGTGACGCTGGAGTCTGGCATCACGATTAATGGAGGAGGCCTGGCCACGCAGTATCGGGCCACGCAGCTGCACCTGCACTGGTCTGAGAACATGAACAGGGGCTCGGAGCACAGCCTCAACGGGCGGCGCTTTGCCATGGAGGTGAGGAGCCCGCTCCGCTGGGCCCGGTGCGCACTCGCCTTGGGCGAGGAGGGCGGGCGGGCCTCAGCTCCTCTCTGCGCCCTCCGCCAGATGCACATCGTACACGAGAAGGGGACCGAGGAAGAGGTGCAGAACCCTAAGGACGGGATTGCGGTGCTGGCCTTCCTGGTGGAGGTAGGGCTCCCACCCGTCCCCCGGTTCCCAGTGGAGAAGCTGATCCGTGGCATCCAGAGAGCTGGGGTGACTGCCCCCGTGCCCCTGGGCAGTGGGACCCAGAGCCTGAGCCCTAGAAGCTGCCCGCCCACCTCCAGATGGGGATGCACCAGTGAGGGGGGGCCTTTGCACAGGGCCCCTGAGCAGCCATGTCCCTCTCATCGCAGGAGGGAAAGGAGCTCAATGAAGGCTTCAGGCCCCTGCTGGCGGCGTTGGACAGGATCCCCAAACCCAGTGAGTGCGGCCGGGGAGGCTTCGGTTCCCCCACGAAGGAAGGGCGGGGTGGGGGCCGCTCTCGGAGCAAGGTGTGCGAGAGGCCCTGTCCCCACCCAGATATGAGCACAGAGATGGACCTCAGCAGCATAATGGACCTGCTGCCCAAGAAGGAGAAACTGAGCAACTACTTCCGGTACCAGGGCTCACTCACCACACCGAGCTGCGGCGAGACCGTTGTCTGGACTGTGTTCAAGGAGCGTATTCAGCTCCGCAAAGATCAGGTACGCACGACCCCGGCGAGACGCAGCCGCCCGCTGCCTGGCTCCCCACAGGTCTTGTCTCTGTCTTCCCCTTGGGTTGGGAGCCCCGGGGAGCGAAAGTCCAGAAAGGCTCAGACCTCGGACATCTGCTGCGGGAGCAGATGAGAAAGACCTGGGCTGTTTCCTATACTGAGGGTTGGGTGGCAGACCGTGGCGGTCAAAAAAGGCTGCTAGGAAAGTCAGTGAGAGCCGGCCAGCTCCCGCAGGAAGCCACTGTTCCAGGGAGAGACTCGAGCTTGGGCGAGCGTGGGGCCCGCTGGTCTCTGGCTCGTTGTTTGGTAGCAATGGGAAGGAGTTCGTTCACTGTGCAAACGGCACTGAGTCCACACCGCGCTAGCCACTGGAGATGGCAGGGCGCCCCACGTTCCCACTTTTGCCTCTTCTTCCCACACCCTGACCAGTAGCATCAGTGCCGTCGCCAGTGGAAACTTGTTAGAAATGCCGATTCCAGGGCCCTCAGAAACCACCAAGCCGGACCCCTCCCCCGCCCCCAGGGGCCTGAAGTGTGCTGCGTTCTGACGCCCCTGCTGTGTGCTGTGCTGCGGGCGTAGCCACGAGAGTAGCAGTATACTGCAGGTCCTGCGGCTGTGGGCCTGGACTTGCTGGGAATCCCCCAAGGCCCGAGCTTAGATCCCGTATTTTTTCAGTCTCCAGGACAGCTTTAGTGGAAGTGGCTCCGAGCCCTTCTTCCCCGGTGGGGCTCAGAAAGGCAGCACCTGAGTCCGCTGCCTCCCACCTACCCCTGCGGCCCTTCCACAGATCCTGGCGTTCTCCCAGAAGCTGTATTATGACGACGAGGAGAAAGTGGCCATGACCGACAACGTCAGGCCCCTGCAGAGTCTGGGAGACCGGCTGGTGTTCACATCCCGGGCCCCGGGACAGCCGCTGCCCCTGCCCCTGCCTATCCTGCTGGTGCCCACGCTCACCTGCCTGGCGGCTGGCATCCTCCGGTGACAGCTCATTCCCAGACGGTGCTCTCTGACCTCAGCCTTCAGAGGACTTGGCTTCTATTCCTTACGCTCCCCGGTCGGACTTTGGGTCATTAAAATATGAGTATATTTTTTTGAGAAACCTTTCACAAGTCTGTTTATCACTTCCCACAACTGCCTCTGCTCTGTGCCCATCGGGGGAGCCGTCTGGCGGGGGGCTTTGAAGCCTGGAGGGGTCCTCCAAACAGGCACTGCCGCTTGCTCTGTCCCTACTGTGTGAATTCCCTCTCTGCGCCCCAGCACCCCTCGGGGTGCTCACAGGGTGAGAGCAGGAGCAGTTCCAGCCTAGTCTCTTTAGTTGGGGAACCGGAGGCCCAGGAAGGAGCAGCTGGACAGAGGCCACCGCCGGGGGCCAGACCGAGCCCAGCGCAGCCCTGGCCCGGGACTTTCGCCCCTGTCTTCGGACAGGGTTGTGTCAGGCGGGGCGGGGAGCCGAGAGGGAGGCCGCTTGTTTGCCCAAGCCCTTCTGGTGGCGGCACTTAGGTTCCAGAGCAGGAGACAGGGCCAGGGAGGAGCAGAGGAAAGCACCTCTCTCCAGGGTGCGCAGTCCTGTGGAGAGTCGGGCTATAAATAAAAGGGACACAGGGATGCGTTGTCTGTCATGCGCCACATCAGAAGGCAGGCAGTGCTGCGGAGAAAGTAAGCCAGGGAGGGGGAGTCGACGTTTACATGGTGTCCGGGAAAGGGAGGCAGGCGAACAGGCCATCTGGGGGCCGCAGCTTAAGGCTGGGGGGAGGGCACTGACCTGGACACTGCGGGCGGAGCGAGGGGGAGGTGCGGCCAAGCTGTATGCAGAGGGCATGGGGGACCCGGGCTGTCCAGGTCTTGGAGGGCCCTGCCACGACATAGAGCCCCAGAGACATGGGCCATGGTCAGCTGCGGAGGAAGCGGGGCCGTGGAGATGAAGATGAAGGAGGGGACCAGGATCTGCGGTGGGTCAGCGACGCAGTGTGACGGGAAGAGGAATCAGGACCTATCTTGGAAGGGCCGCCCCTCCCCCACCTCCATTGTGTCTCTAGTGGTGTTTTTCCCTCCTGGGGCCCGAGAGGGGTGGTGGGGCCAGCAGGGCAGCAAAGGTCCCTAAAAAAAACAGGGGAGAAGGAAAGAAGGGACCCAGGGCAGGGCCCTGCTCGGATCCTGTGAGCCCTCAGACTTTCAGAGCCCCTTATCCAGCCGGGCTGGAATTTGTGGAAACGCAGACCTGGGGATAGGGACAAGCCCGGGCCTGATGGCTTTGGTGTGTTTCCTCTTCCTCAAAGGCAGGAGTCCCGAAAGGCCTTGGGGGCTGCGGCCTAAGGCAGAGAGCTGGTTGGAGGGGTCAGTCCCTAAACCTCTTTCCACCTTGATGTCTCATGTCCCCGGGCGACTCTAGCTAAGCCCAGGGAGAGGGAAAAGGCTGCTCTCCCTCCCCACCACCCTTCTCCCTTTTCCATTTGTGGCCAAGAATATGTCTGCCCCCCCACCAGTGACCACACAGCTGGGGGGGGGTTTGCTGTTGCCATGGCAACATCAGGCCTTCTGTTCGGCAGGGGGTGTGCAGATGGCCGCTGAGGCTATTTTCCTTAGGTTCCCACGCAGCCTGCAGGGTGGATCGAGCTGCCTGCTCCCCAGGCTCAGGATTCTGAGGTCAGAACTGCATCCCCCGCTTCCATCGGCATGTTCCCTCCAGTCCCTGGCAGCAATCTTCGAATAACATTGCCGAACAACCAGGAAATCTCACCCCTTCGCGAGAGGGAAGCTCCAGCTTCTCCCACCAGGGTGGAAGGCGTGTGTCACAGCCCCCACACCTGCCCGTCCCCATCTCCTAATAATAAACCTGAGCAGCAGGAGCCGAACGGGCACAGCGTGTTCACAGCCCAGGCTGCCTCCTGTGTCCTGCCTGCCCTCCCCGAGGCCTGGAGGCACAGTAGGTGTAGCCAGTGCAGAACTCCCAGCAAGGTCACGGCCAGCCACCCGGGAGCCAGCAGTGTGTCCCTGTCAGCCCGATGCCCTGGAGGCCAAGGCTGTGCGCGCTGCTCCGAGCCAGCACGGACTCCCAAACAGCTTCCTCCTCTTGAGAGTGAATTCACTGTCTGCACCACCCCTAGACCCCCACGGCTCCCCACCAGAGAAAGTGGCTCTAAGCTCTTTGGGCCCAGCTTGGTCTGGGCCCAAGTCTCTCCTGAGCCAGTTTGCTCTGTGGGTACAGGGCTATCAGAGGCCCCTGTTAGCCACCAACTTCCACTCAGCCCTTAGGTGACAGTGTTGGGTACCCGTGCATGCGCGTGGGCATGCGTGCGCGCACACACACACACACACACACACACATTTACTGCAGCTACCACCTCTGAGGAAGCCACAGGGCTTCCTTAACCTACCAGAATGTGGAACACATGGTGAACGCCTACTGTGTGCTGTATACTACTGAAAGACTGTAATCTCTTCCACCACATGGCTGGGGAAACTGAGGCACAGGGAAGGCCTGAGGAGCCTGTCAGGCCATGGGGTCCCTGCACTCAGAGCCCACAGCCAGCTTTCTCCCAGCAGAGTCATCCAGGGCAGAGGGATATTGTGACAAGGGCAGGGTGGGGCCTGCAGCACCCCGGCCCACCTGGCCTCTGCAGGGAACCTCTCTGGGCCTCTGTTTCAATTTAGCATCCGGGCAGGAGTCAGGGACTAAAAATATGCTCCGTGTATTTAGACAATTCTTGGAAGATAAACTTCCGCATCTTGGCTCTCGGTTTGCACACGCGCCGGCCCTGCTTCCTGTGGCTCTGATCTGACTTCGTGTGTGGGTGGGGAGAGGAAGGACAGACGGCCGAGTCGGGGCGTGGAGGCTGTGTGTGTGTGCACACACGCGGACTGTGGAGGCTGCTGTGTCACAGAGCTGCAGAGGGCGGCTGTGCAGAGACACTTGGAGCGGGGCTGGGCTTCCTCCTCGGGTGGGAAGAGACAAGGAAGCGGACACGGAGGGGTGGCTCTCCGCTCGGGCTTGCTTTACCCACATCCCCAAGGCCGTGGTCGTCCTCTGACTATCGCACCTCCCACCGCACACGTCCTCACGCCCGCCCTGTGGCTGTTTGCTTATCTGGACGGGGACAAAGGCGTGACAAAGAAGGATGTCCTGGGGGCCCAAGCCGGCCAGGGTGGGGCTTCCTCTGGGGGAGACCGAAGATAGACCAGTCACAAGCCAGTTCCTTCCACTCTGATTGCCCACTTGGGAGGACCTTCAGGTTGTCCAGAGTGCTGGCTGCTGCCAGGCCCGACGGGACAGGAAGAGGGACCAGGGAGCAGGGCATGGGCAAGGGACCCTGGGTATGTTTTAGAACAAGACTGATTTTCAACAAGGTTTAACCTTTCAACAAACACTGCTCTTTCCCTTGTGCTAGAGACTTACGATTTAGGAAGAAAAAGTCCAGGCTCGGCCCTTCCTCCAAGACTCCTGACCCTAGAGCAGACATACCGGGCGCGAGAGATTCAGGCCTGAGCAGAGGAGGGGAGAGGAGTATGGGCACCCGGGTCTGTGGGCTTCGGAGTCACTCGACCTGGGGTTGAGTCTCCATCCACTGCCCAGTAGATGCCCTTAATTAGCTCACCTGGGCTTCCATTCCCCCTTCTATCCAATGGGGGTGATGACAACGTGCGCTGTCGTAAAGCCATGATGCCCAGTGTAGTGGTGCCCACATGGTGGGGGCTGGCATGTGGGAGGGTGCAGCGCGGGGTCAGCCTGGGCTAGAAATGAGATAGAGGGCTCTGGAGTGGGTCTGGATGTTCCCCCAAAGCCTCCCCCGGTCAGAGGTGGCTGGATCTGGACTGTGTGGTTCTGGGATTAAAGGCGTGTGGTTACTGGTACACGATTGGTGTGGCACAGACCTAACCCCGGGGGTCTGGATACCATCGAAGGGCAGAAAGATGCTGCTAACATCCCCCTGCATGCGCCATGGGCTGTCTCTGCTCTGACTGCCCTCTCTCTCTGTCATGTGCCACCCTGCCTTGCAGCCAGCCGATTATGGACCAAAACTTCTACAAACTGTGAGCTCGATAAACTCTCAACCCTTTTGCGGCGAGTGTTGGGTATTTTGCCTCAGCAACTGAGAAAAGTAACTAACACATAGACTCTGTTCCAAAAAACAAAAACATAAAACTAATGAGCAAAACAAACCAACTTGGGCAGATGACCTGGGAGGAGGAAGGACTCAGTATTCTGTTGTAACAGGTGCTCTCCCTGGAGTCCGGTGGGTGGAGGGACCTAGAAATCGGGACGCAGGGTACGGCTGGGGAGTGGCATGACCCACCTCCTTGGTAAGTGGCAGTTTTCTCCGAGAAACCACAAGACCCCTTGTGGGGCTATCTTTCAGACGTGAGGGCCCTCCCCTGGCGCTCTGTCCCCGCCACCCACGGTGGCGTCCATGGAGAGGCCTTCTTCGCTGACTGTGTGGGGTTCACTCAGGGCACCAGGGGCCCTCTGAGCTCCAGGGTGCCCAGCAGTTCTTGCACGGGCCGGGGACCAGGGCCAGAGTTGGGCTGCAAAAGGGAAGCCTCGCAGTCCCCTGGACCCCTCCTGATTTCTGGCCTGGGGACTAGCATGAGCCACCATGGTGCCCGGCGCTGTGGAATGTGGCGACAGGACCTTGCACTTGCGAGGGAGATGCCGGAGCCACTGATCTAATCCCCGGCCCTTGTAACTCTGCTCTCCTGGAGGAGCCTCAAGGCTACCGAGTGTGCCCTCCACCGCAACCAGCTCTCTGTTCCCGGCTCTGTCAACAAACCTGTCCCACCTGGGTTTGTAGCAGGCTTCCGGGCACAAGGCCTGCTGAGTTTCCTTTGGGTTTCAGATAAACAACCAGTGATTGTCTTCATATTTCCCAGATGGGATAGAACCCACTTACGCTAAAACACCATTCGTTGTTTACCTGGAATTCGGATTTGACTGGTGGCCCTAGGAACATTTATTGACCTCTATCCACCAACCTGAGGAAACTCAGACTGAGAAGGACGAGGAGAGAAGGGACCAAGCGACAGAGGCCACCGCTGCCACTTTCTCCTCCGCCTCCGCCTCCCTGCGCTTGCTCAGCCCTTTCAGGAACTGCCTGGTCATGGCCCGGCCGTGAGGGGTTTTCCCTCTGAGTCTAGAGTTGGGCTCCTCTGCGGAGGCAGTCAGGGACGCCTCAGGGAGGGTGCTAGGGTGGGTTCCCCACCATTTTCTAACGACCCTGGAGAGGCCGGTGCCAGGGAGGTCTTTCACTCTCCCCGCTTAGTCTCCGCCTGACCCCAGCCTGGTGCTGGAGGCTCCTTTCCTGCAGTCTGGCTCCCCCTCCCCCCAGCCACGTCTTGCAAAGTGGAACCTCGGGCAGTGTCTGGCCCGCGTCCTGGGTCATCGTAGGGTAAGGAGAGGCCCAGGGCCAAGGTTTTATTTACAGACCAACAAGAGACTCAATGGTGCAAGACCTCAGAGGTCAGAGCACCCTGTCTAGCTCACAGCCTGGAGTGCAGGAAGGGTGGGATCCAGGTTCCAGGAGGGAGCTCAGCCGCTGTCTGTCTGCTAATTCCTTTCACTGCATCATCTACTTGATCTGGTATTCAATTTAGTTATCACTGTTTGCACACCTACTACTTTATGCCCTGCCCTTCCTGAGCTACAGTACTTTATGCCTATGATCTCACACAGCAATCCTCAGCGCGTGAACTCCCGGCGCAGCCTCTCCAGGACAGCGGGGACAGCCACGCGGGCTACTGTTCACTCAGATGAAGTTATTTGAAGCGCTCTGTCTGTACAAGCACTGTACAAGTTCTCGCTCCTTCCCTTAGACTGAGTGCTACTGACAAGAAAGTTCCTCTTCGGAGTCCCCACTTACGGGAGTCCCCTCTCGCAGGGAAGCTTGGGTGGAGAAATCACCAGGTCAGCTGGAGGTGACTGTGACGAGAAGCTGCCTTCCTGTGATGCCCTCTCTGCCCCTGCTGGCGACTGCAAGGACAGGAGGGGTCACCCAGAGCAATGCACAAATGCTTGCAGGATGCATTAGTAAAAGGAAAAGTGATAGCAAAGAATAGAGTTGCTGGGCATCTTTCCAGGGCTGGGGCTAAATATTTACCTTGCCCATTAGGCAGAACGGAGAGATAAGCCTGGTTTTCTAAGCTTTATACATGCCAAGTTCCCTTCCACCATTGATACAATTGGCCCGATTGTGTTTCCACTGGTGGGGTCCCCATCGGGGAGCTGCTTTCTAATCCTCAAGTCCGGGGGACCTAGGTTTCCGTCCTTTGGGTCTCTGCTGGACTCTAGGAGGCTGCGGGTCGACTGGGGTTTCTGGGTCCAGCCACAGGGCTAAGTCCCAGCAGGAACTGAACACGACAAGACAGACTCGCCCGGGTCTGCTTCCCGAGGGGCCACCTGCGAGGCAGCTCTCCTAAGGGGAGAGGGTCTGTGTGAGAAGCTGGGTCCAAGGGAAGCCCAGAGCTGTAGAGTGAGACGGATTTGGAGTTTGCGCGGCAGCTGTCCCGTAGCCTCCGGATTCTCCCCAGGACCCTCTGGTTTGCATGTGCTCCACAAGGGTTTGTGGGTTGCGCTTTAATCTCTGTCGTGAGCTTAAGGCGGAAACGGAATCCGGATGTGGTGTTCCAGAGGCGGGACTCTGGGAAAGTGACTAGAATCAGGTTCATCAGGGTGAATACTTGTGAATTTCTAAGAGAGGGCGAGCCATGACTGGAACCCCACACGCTTAGACACAGCTCCCGTCTCTGTAGCACCCTGGACTCCGCCGGTAAGGAGCCCATCGGGAGACCAGGCCAGCAGCTCGCCTCGGGTATTTCATCCTAGTGATGAAAAGTGCAGAGTTCCGCACGAGACCGTGCGACCTCACTGAGACTCACAGGTGGGAACCAGCCTCTGCTTCCGGCTCACTCCAGCAGGGCACAAGGGGCCAGTCTGGGGGCTGAGGCCCAGGAGGCGAGGGGGGAGCTTCGGAGAGGGGCACACAGAGGATCAGGTGGTCTGGGCCGGCAGCTCCCTGACCCTGTGGGCTTTGCAGGGAGATTACATGAGATCAGATGAAACCTGAGTCATTTCAGTGCATAACTTGTTCTATTTTTTTGTCTCTTTTGAGGCAGCGTGTAAGTTGCACAGGCTGTACCTGAGATTGGTATTTCCTGTCTCAGCCTCCTGGTGCGCTGGGAACTACAGGTACACACTACCATACCGAGCTAGAATGATCTGTTGTGGCTGACCCAACACAACAAGCAAAGAAGCTGACTCGTAGTGCCTTGGAATTTGGCGATGCCTCGGGGAGTGGGGCTGAGTCTGGCTGCCCTCTAGAGGGGTCCAGGTGGTCAGTACAAGTAGATCGCCGGAGAAAAGTCTCAACCAAGCCTCTGTGGGGCTGGCGTCCAGCGGCACAGCTTTCTTTCCAGTCACTTATGGAGCTGGGACCTTCCCGCACATTCCCCCTGGCTATTCCACAGGGTCCAGGGTAGGGTGGGTGTGATGGGTGACTTTTTTCTTGACACATAGAGTATCAGTTTTGGACCGAGGTCTAGCATTTCCATCACCATCAAGGGGGGAAACCTAAGAACCCCAAAGCTGAGGGTGTAATGCAGGAGAAAAGACAACGGGTAACCACTCTGGGAACACAGCACAGCCGGGACTGAACGGACGCGCGCAGGCAGCTGGAGTGGGCTGCTTCACGACAGGCCAGCCACGACGGCCGGATGGACATGTGGTATTCGGTTTAGCACCCGGGCCGCCGGGAGTAAATGGTCAGGCTCAATTGTTCTCTCTCCCTCCTCAGGAAAAGCTGGAAGGAAAGGGCCCCAGTGGAAGGAGAGGCATTGTCATCAGTGGGGGGACATCTCCAGGTAGCCCGGCCGGGCAGGGTTGATGGGGAGCCCGGGGTTCCCAGGCTGCGGGCCAGCTGGCGCTTTCTTTGAAGGGCGCGTCTGAGCCTTGTCTCTGCTGCCTGGGGCTTGACACCATCACACCCCTGAAATCTCTGATAAGACGCCACCTGCCACTCCAGAGTCCAGTCTGGAGACAGGGGCCTGTGTCTTCTCCCTCTCTGCCGCACCCTCTTCAGATACCCCCCCCCCTCTCCAACTCCTCAGGTCCTCGGGGCACCAGAGGCGAAGAGAGCGCGCCCAAGATGCCAGGCTCTGTCACGGGTCGCCGGGGGCCTCTGTTCGGGCTGTGGCTCCTCTTCCGGGGATGGGAGGTGCTGCTGCTTTCACGCACGCACTTCCGCTCCTTATGAAACAAGGCTGCGCGGTGCCCGAGTGTTATCTTTGTGAAGGTTTCACGTTCACACTGTCCCGGGCGGAGGCGGTCGGGGTGACCCTCACGCCTCCTGCAGCGCCAGTCTGCCGAGGCTCCGAGTCTCTCGCCGGGAGCTGCCACGCGGCGGACCACGGACGGCTCAGCGGGGAGACGGGCGGTGAAGCAGCGGCTGGGGTTGAATCTGACCTGGGTCCGTGCGACTCTTCGGGCGACTGACTTAAACTCACTAAGTTTCAGAGTCTTTATGAAAAGGGGGGATCGTGCGTCCCTCAGAGCGTACAGTGAGCTACACAGTGAGTGCCACGCGCACAGCCCGGGCTGAGCACGTTTATTGGATGGCTGAGGGTCTCCCCAGCTCTTCTTCCAGCTCCACCATCAGGACTACTTAAAGCCAAGAGTGGCCACTCGGTGGACATCTGGTGGCGCGGTCACGCGCTCGGTCCTCTCCTGTTCCGTCTCCCGAGTGAGAGCTGCAGGTATCTGCAGCTCCGGTCCCCAGGGTGCTCTGCCAACAAGGAGTGGCAGCCGTACATCTTCTTCGGCTGGCACAGTCACTGAAGGTTACCGATGCCCGTGTCCTGGCTGCCAAGGAGGTCGGCTGCTCCAGGTGCTCCCCGCGGTTTCACAGGGAGAAGGCTGGCTGGCCTCCACCCTCCCCGGCTGGCTTTTGTGCCCTTGTGCCCAGGAAGAGAGGGGAGCGAAACGCCTCTGCGAAGGTCCGCCCTGTGAGCAGCGCCATCTGCACTCCTGTCTCCTCGGTGGGGCTCATTCTCTGGGACAACCTGGTCACTGGAGCCCTGCGTGGCTCACTTCCTGGAGGCCTGGCTGTGCCTGCAGCCCGGGTGCCCGTCGGACCAAAGCCCCCAGGACTGCTCAGGCTGCACCTCACGGCCCGCCCTCCCTCAACCGGGGCAAGTCCAACCCCGGCTCTTCAGCACACGACTCGGGGAGAGGCCTGGTCCTAAAGAAAGGACGAAGGCCTACTGTGCCCCACCGCCACTCACCAGGGGTTCGAACTGAGGCCAGTGCCATGCACTGGACTTGGAGATGCAAGCTTTCCACGGAGCCAGCTGAGGCGACTGTCCTTGGGGCTTCAGAACCTGAGGTGGGCATCTTCTACTCCATGCCAGGAGGCGCCTGCCCTGCTGATGCCCAATGCACAAGTTGCTCTCACCTTGTCCAATTCATAGTCTCGGCCTACATGGGAGCTTAGCCATCAGATCTCTTCTTTTTTCCTTTCTTTCTTTCCTTCTTTC
>PVIC010023330.1:0-26880 GCA_004025085.1 Thryonomys swinderianus | reverse complement strand
TTTTTTTTTTTTTTTGAGACAGGGTCTTGCTTTGTAGTTCAGGCTGGCCCTGAGCTCACTATGCAGCCCAGTCAAGCCTCGAACTCAGCAATCCTCCTGTCTCTGCCTCCCGAGTGCTGGGATTATAGGTGTGAGCCACCACACCTGGCACTGTGGTATGTGGTATTGATTGCTGGTGGGCGTGAGTCTCCACGCGCAGCACTGTATGTGGTCACTGGGATCGAACTCAGGGCCTTGTGCTTGCAAGGCAGGTGCTGGAACCACTGAGCTAAATCTCTGGCCAGAGAATTGGATTTTTAGCTCAGTGCTCTGTACTGGGTGAACCAGTGTATGCTGAGGCCAGAAGAGGTGCCGGGGAATTTGGAAACAAGGCCTCTTGGTGGACAAGGAGTCCGAGCCCACTGACAGTGGTATCCCCTGGAGCACCTACATTCCAGCCTTCTCTTTCAGATCACAAGACCAAGGTCACAGCCCAAGCTGTACTGACCCCTCTGGCAACCAGCAGATGATAGGAGAAACAGTACCACCTTCAGAGTTCCAATTTGGTTGAGCCCACAGAGGCTGCAGGCGGCTGGGCCTGTGGGTGTGCGGCTGAGGTGGGCGCTCCATGGGCAAGAGGGGAGGGGCCTCGATGGAGCCCCTCCCTCAAGGGAGCTCCCAGGGGAGGCCAGGACTGTCCCCTCCCACTGCAGAAGAGTGTGTGTGTGCCTGCCTCTGTTTCATGGGTCACTGGCTCCCTGGGGCCAGCCCTGGGATGGGAGGAGGAGGCAGGGGTTGGCATAAGCCCTCCTACTTCCTGTTCTTCCTCCTCATCACCAGCAGCGGCAGCAATGAGCACCCCAAGCGCTGAAGCCCTGCACAGCGCAGGCGCGTCCACAACCTGAGTTCTCACAGCAATGCTGTTGGGTTAGGTCTTCTTTTCCTGCTTTGCTAATAGGGAAACTGAGGCTCAGTGGAAGATTGGCTCCTGAGCAGCCAGTCTTACCGCGTCACGCCGGTCCTTGGTTCTGAGGCTGTCTTTGGCTCCCGTACTCCCCACAGCGCAGTGTCCCTGGCCCCAGCCCCCGGCCCAGCCTCAACCCCACTGCATCGTGTCCCTGGCTACCACGAAGCCTGCGAGTGAAACCAGGGGCCTCTGGTGCAACTGTTCTGCTCTCCGCCACAGCCAGGGCAGCAGTGAGTGAACCCGGGTGGGGGGCCTGGATTTCCACGGCCTTTATAACCATCATCGCATTCAAGCCTCTGTGAAACCCAAACCAGAAGATGCGCATGATCCCCACTGGAGGGGAACAAAGTGAAGAGAAAGGGAAGGGACCACTTGCGGGAATGGTGTGGAGGCCCCAGGGCCTGCTCTGGATAACTGAGCCTGTAGGACCCTTGGGAAGAAGCCCGAGGTAAAGGGGCTGCCCTACTGAATTTGAAAGGCCCGGCTAGTCCTGAAAGCCACCTGTTTCCAATTCTCCTCGGGGAGGCATCTTCACACCATCTCTGGTCCAAGAAGCACTGGGAGTTCGAGGTGAGGCCTCCCCACACCCACTGAGACCCTCCCGTGTCCAGTCAAGTCCTCCCGTCTCTGGTCTACCCTCCCTGGTCTGTGTTTTGCGGCTCCGCTCTCCTCCCCAGGCCACACTGCCTGCCTCCTGTCTCTGTCTCTCTCAGAGCCTGCCCCTCTGTCCCGATGCCTCGTCATCCATCTTACCATGCAGTTTTCTTCCTCTTTCCTTATCCCCTCCTGTGTCTCTCTTCTTGCATCTATCACCATCCTGCTGACTTCGCCCACCCTCCCCAAGCCCCCAGGTCCCTGACTTTGATGGCCCTGAGTCCCTTGGGAAGAGGTGAGTAAAGACATCCGAGAAGCCTGTGAGCCTCCAGTCCTTCCATGCCTCGAATGCGGCTCTTCAAGTTCAAAACTATATCCTTTTCTCTTTGTGACTCATCAGGGAGAAAGTGGAAAATTAAAAAAAAAAAAGAAAGAAAGGAAACAGAGGAACTGTTTTTGCAAGCTCAGAACCAGCTCACATAAAAAAGGATTTCATGAAACTTCTCTGAAAATAATTTTATTTTATTTTATGATGCCGTAACGGTGGCCAGCCCCATTCCTTTGGCTCATGGCTGGGCAAGCAGCAGCTGGAGCCCATGCCCGTGCCCGCCCACCAGGCCTGGCCCTGGAAGGAGAGGAGGTGGGAATGTTTCCTGCCGGCCTCAGAGAATCCTGGAGCTCCCACCTCCCCAGCCCCGTGGAAGGTCAGAACTGTTATTCCCCATCTGTCCGTGTCCCAGATGTGCCCAGAGCTTCCCACTCCGAAGTGCCTGGCTAAGGTCGACTTGGACACCAACCTTTTGCCTGGGACCCAGAGCCCCCGGGGGTTTGTGAATCACCCGGGGGCTCATGTGCTGTGCCCTTGGCCTGAGCTTACAGTCTCTGTCTGCCTGTGTCCACTTAGACATGAAACTCAGCCCCTTCTATGGTCCCCGGCCTCAGATCTTCACCAGCAGCGAGGTCGCAGGAGCCTGGCAGGGCAGGCAGCCCTGGGGTTCTTATGGCCAACTTGTGGTAATGCCTCTTTGCAAGTTTTCCCCACTGGAGGAGAGGTTGTGCCACCTCCTTCAGTTTCACTCCATCTTCCCAGCTTCTCACTTCTTGCTATAGTTTGGATTTCATTTATTTCTATTTTTTATAGTACTGGGAACTGAACCCAGAATCTTCACGCTTAGCTACATCTCCAAACCTTTTTAATCTTGAGACAGGGTCTCATTGTGTGGCTAAATTGCCCAAGGTGGGCCCAGACTTGCAACCCTCCTGCCTCAGCCTTCCAGAGTACTGGTTTATAGGCATGCACCACTGAGCCTGGCCTATAGTTTGGGTCTAGTGTCACCCCCAGAGCCCCAGAACTTTTTTCTCAGCATGGCTCTATTTGCAGGTGGTGGAAACTTTCAGAGACAGGCCTGACGGAGGTCACTGGGGCATGGCCTCAAGGGCTAGTGGGGTCTGGACCTCCCCTTTCTCTCCTGCTTTGCAGTCGTGAATGAACAGCCCTGCTCTGCAGTCCTTGGTACTCTTCATGCGACTCTACGGAACTCACAAACCATGGCAGGAACAGTGCTGGAGAAAACTTCTGGGGTTTTATAAATGCAGAGCCCTCTCCCACTGCAAACATCTCCGGGGCCGGGTCTCCCTGTCCCCAGCTCCCAGGGACTGTTCCTAATAGAGCCTGCACTCGGGGACTTGGCGTAGATCCAGGAGCTAACAGTTCAGGTGGGAGATGCTGCGGCACGACGTAAACAGCTCTGGGCCACAGCCTCCCCCTCTCCTTCCCTCTTCACTCTCTCGCCATTTCTGCACAGGTGCCAGTCTGTGCAATATCTTTATGGTGAACATCAACCCCTGCGCTTGGGCCGACGGTATGGAAACACACAGGAGAAGGGGCTGGGGGGACATGTACCAGTGACTGCTCGGGCCTGGGGAGGTGGGAGGCTTCGTGGAGGTGGTGCCACTGCAGCCGAGTCACGCAGGACATGTAGGAGCCCGGCAGAATCATAAGCACGGCATAGACAGGAGAGAGGCCTGGAAGGTCCAGGAGCGGCCCATGCCGAGGCAGGAGGTGTGTGGGGGGGTTGGGTGCACATAGACAGTCCTGGAGGAAGCTCTGGAGGAAGCTCTGGGTGCTGGATGCTGCTGGAGGGGACAGCAAGAGGTGGCTGTGGTGCCAGAGACACAGGCAGGGCCCATGTCCTATAGGTTTCCTGTGAGCTTTGTCAATGATTCTGGGAGCCACGGGGGAATTTTCAAAGCAGGGAGAGTTGTGATTGTTTCTGTGGATTTTAGGTCTTACTTCAGCTGGGGGGAGAGCAGACTGGAAGGGGCACAGAGGCAGGTGGCAGTGGACTGATGGCGGCCCAGGCCAGAGTGGAGCCATGAGATGGACACAGGTGGGCAGAACTGACACAGAAACAGTCACAGGCCCTGGTGAGTGAGGGAATGAAAGGGGCTCCGTAATGAACCCCAATGTCTAGCACAGCTCCCACTGGCTGGCAAGGGCTACCTGCCCATACCTTTCTTGGTGTGAGGTCGTTCAAGCCACCGGGCCTCTCCTCAAACCATGGTCCTGGCCCTGCTTGAGTCTGTGCATGGGGGAGACGGACCCACCCCTGGTCTCACCACCCCGCTACAGGCTCTGCAGCAAAACAGTCCCTCAGACACCTTGGTAAGAAGAGGAAGAAGCCCGCAGCACACAGACACACCAAGATGCCCAGTTGGTAATGGCTTTATTAATATATTATGCTACAAAAATACTTTTGGCAAAATAACATTAATAGCATCTTTCTTTGTCTTCTATTATATTCTTAAAGAACTCTTCATGACATTTCACAGCGGCGAGGGGAGAGGTGATTACAGAGCAACACACGGGTACCTTCCAGATACACTGAGAGCGGAAGCTTGTGTGGCACGATGGGGCATGCTGGGACCATCGGCAACCTCTGTGGGGCTCGGAAAGGAGCTGCGGCCTCCTGTAGCCGGGAGCTGACCTGCCCACCCCGCGCCAGAGACCCGAAAGCTCTGAGGGCTCTTAGTCTGGGCAGCTTCCGACATTTGAGACTCGCTCGCTTTCCCCGCAGCGGGACTTGGAATGGAGGGGCAGCCTAGCCAGTCCTGCCTGCCGCACACTGCCAGAGCATGGCAGCCTGTGGTCCTGGGGGCGGCCTCGCCCTGAGCCTGAGGAGGGGGGACCTGCTCCTCACAGGGCCTCCAGACTGTCCCCGGCATCTCCCTTCCTGTCCCCAAGAGACAAGGTCAGAAGAGGAAATGGAGACGCTGAGGGGGCAGGGACTTGCCCAAAGTCACCCCAGAGGACAACAGGCTAGCTCGCCTCTGAAGGAGCGTGGACAGGGGACACTCCGCGGAGGGCGGCTTAGGACCCGGTCAAGTTTCTGTGAACCTTGGCCTCTCTCTCCGAGAGCAGGTGACAGAGAGAGAAGCTCCGGGCTGTGGCGGAGTCTGGGTGCGAGAGCAGCACTCTCCCCCTTTCCAGTGGTCCCTCCGCCTGGGCGAGGGGGGACTCTGCCCGCTCCAGGCCCTCCTGGTTGGGCTGGCGAAGAATGGAGGCGGGGTGCAGGGGAGGTCGGGCTCACTTCTGAACCCTACTGGATTAGACAGCCAGCTGGGGTGATATTTTTGGCTGCCTATATGAATTTTTGGAGAAGTAACAATGTTCAAAGAATTTAGCATTACA
The DNA here is from genome assembly GCA_004025085.1 of Thryonomys swinderianus. Taxonomy (NCBI): domain Eukaryota; kingdom Metazoa; phylum Chordata; class Mammalia; order Rodentia; family Thryonomyidae; genus Thryonomys; species Thryonomys swinderianus. The sequence continues at coordinate 21,649 of PVIC010023330.1, read as the reverse complement.
GAGCCAGGAGGTGCCCTCAGTGGCACGGACACCAGTCCCGTGCCAAGACATTCACTTGCTATCACAGCCCCAGCCAGTGCGTCCCGGCCCTGCTCACACCCCTCCACTGACAGGAAGCTCCCCAGCTCCGGGCACCATCCTCCACCAGCGTGGGCTTGGTGGGTGCTATCCCACTAGCAGAACTCAGTCTGTCTCTCTCCTCGTCTCCCACCATCCTGCCTTCCTCCCTTCTCTCCCTCTTTCCTTCCCTGCACATCGCTTGAGTACCGCCTCTGTGTGAGATGAGAATACAAAGGCGAATTCCCTCGGCCTCCGCCGTGAAGTTACCTGCAGGCCCACGAGGGAGCAGGTTCCCAAGCAGACAGTCATACCGCGGGCAGCAGGTACTGTGAGATGCTGAGAAAGCACCAGGCCATCACGGGGGGCTTCCTGGAGGAGGTGCCGAGCGGCCTGTTAAGGATAGGACTGAGGGGGACTAAGAGAGCTTCGGTACAGGACGCAGCACGTGTGAAGCGTCCTGTCTAGTCTAGAAATGATGACTACGATTCCGTTCCTTCGGCCACAGGATGGGAGAGATGAGACTGGTGGGCAAGCTTAGCGGGGCCAGATCCCAGGGGTGCAGAAGAGCTGATGAAAGACTCAGGTTCCTGTGTCACCATCACCGAAAAGCTATCACCAGCCCGAGTTCTGTTCTGTGCCACACAGGGAACTGTCAAAGCTACAACTTCTGGGTAAAGCCTCTCTGGTCTTTCATGGTGCTTCCTCTTGGCAGAAGAGCTTTTTGCTCCTTTCTGAGATCTGAATGACCCTGGGCTGGAGGCTGGGCTGATGAGAGGAGTGGAGTGTGTTCCTCAGTTTACCCTAGTCCAGATGAAGCTGGGATGCCATTCAAGGTGAAAGAAAGTAATCTGGGTCTTTTGGAGATGTTAGATCTTTGAGGCATCAGAGGGGCCTCAGCTGCCTTTGCAACTTCCGTGAAGCCTGGTTCCTGGTTCCTATGAAGGTGATGTGGAGGAAGAGGTCTTCCCTGCCTTCACTGGCGGCCAACACATGGTGACTGACCCTAGAGAGCCGCTTGGGCCTACTGTCAGCTTTCTTGAGAGACAGGGGACCTGGGGCCACCTGGGACACATGCTGCTCATTCTTAGGCAGGTTGCTTAATACACATTTCAGGCTTCCCGACTCTCCTGCCTGCCTCAAGGTCAAATATGGAGGTGTTAAGAAAGGCGCATGGTGCTCTCACAGGAACAGGGGCCTTTTATGAGCCTAGGCAGGTAGAACGTTCCAATGGGCTGACTAGCTACTTATGCAAAGGAGGCCTCTGACGCAGGATGAGAGGGTTTTGGAGCCTCCCTGAGGATTACTGTTATGTGCCCCAGGTCTCCTGTGACAGAAGCCAGCAAGCCGAATTCCTCTCAGGCTCCGGCCAGCTGACTGTCCTCGGGCTCAGTGCACTTTGGCTCTGTGTGTCTGACCCACATTGGCTCTGATTCTCTGCTGGGCACCTGTCTATCTAATCCATTAGTCTATCTGTCTACCTTTAAATACTTTCATTTCTGGGCAAGGGAGACTTTGAAATCAGTCTTCTGAGAGGAGGGATCTGGGAAGATGAACACTGATCGGCCTGAAGCCTGGGACCCAGACACGGTCACCTAGGATGCATGGCTGCTTGCCCATCTCGTGAGTGAGCTTCTCAGCCAAGAGGGCTAGTTACACTCGCTCCACGTGCAGCAAGCCTGGCACCGCATGTGCACGGTAATTACATGCTGCGTTAATTCATCTTTTTGGCCCTGTGCCTGGCACAGATCTGGGCACACGATCAGGTGGCTGGCCTGTTTCCCTGAATACTTCATCTTTAATTAACCTCGAGCTTGCTCTCCATACATCTCAGGCCATACTTTGCCCAAACAGAGGGGAATTTGGCCTGTGTGTTTCTAATTCTTTTACACTTATCTCATCCCAATAGCACTCTGCACGATCCGTTTGATGTCCAACTTCTGAGCCTGCTTTGTGAGTCCAGCTAAGCCTGTCCCACTCAGAAATAGGAAGTCATTTCTTTTCTTTCTTTCTTTCTTTCTTTCTTTCTTTCTTTCTTTCTTTCTTTCTTTCTTTCTTTCTTTCTTTCTTTCTTTCTTTCTTTCTTTCTTTCTTTCTTTCTTTCTTGGCCAAGGATAAACTGACTCTAGCCCTGGTTGAGGTCAAGTTCAGTTTAGAGTACGGTGCCCGTGAGGCTGGCTGGACCCTCTGAAGCAGAGGTTCGGGCTTCTGCCAGGTCTTGGGCTTAAACTTGTCCACTAGGGCTGAGCTGGAAAGAATTCAGCCGCCTGCCAGGATGCCCATGGGACCTCTGACCATCCAACAAGCTGCCCAGAACTCTACCATATCAGAAAGGAGGCAGATGCCATGCTGGGCATAATGGTGCTTAGGCCTATCAGGTGCCATCAAACTTGCCAGGGAAACTTATGTACGGTGAGGTGATGCAGAGAAGCACTGGGCAGCCCAGCTGTGTGGCCTCAGGAAGGTGTTGCCCTCTCTGAGCCTGAGTATTTCTCTTATTGTTTCTGTGGTACATCAGGTGAGAGGTCTCTCCTGCACTCAGCATCTAGGGCTGTATGTAATTATAGAGCCCCCCCAGCCCAGCTGAGGGTTCAGGGCAGGCCCGGCCCACCTGGTCTTTAGCCACCACCGAAGGAGTAGAGGGCCAGGTAAGTCTTGCTGAGTCTTGGCTGTGTATCTTCTCCACTGGTCACTGTCTCTCAGGACACCAAAGCTGTGCCCCACCCTACTCTCTGATTTGGTGGAAACGCCTCTTCTGATCCAAACACAACAGTCTGGGACACTGGACAAATAGCACATGTTGTCGCCAGGTCCCTTAGATTACAATGCCTTCAAGAGTAAGGGCTAAACTGTGCCTTTGGTTCCTGGGGAGCTGGTCCCAGGGTGGGTGAGCGTTCCTGGGCACAGAAACTGTCAGAACACAGGCCATGACACAAAAGTCACTCAGTATCACACTGATCTAAAGCTGTGTGACCTCGGGCCAGTCCCCTTGCCTCCTTAGGGGGTTGGGTTCCCCCATCTGGCACATGGAGATCATTGCCACTGTTTTACCTCTCCCTCAACCTGCCTCTGTGCCCCGTCCTGTCTTTTGGCTCAGTTTACTCCACTCAGCCTGACCCAGCCAGAGTGATGCAGAGGCCTGGAGCTGCCTGCACACTCGCTCTGTGACCTCGGGCAGCCCTGCCTCGCTCTCTTTCAACCTCAGCATACCTATTTGTCCTGTGGGACCGGGGGCTGCCCCTCTTCCCTGGCATCACCTCTCCCATCCCACCCCTACGCTTTGGCCGAAACACTCACCAGTGTTCCAGAGGGCCGCGGGGGTTGATAATAGCAGCATTCTCTTTCCTAACGCATCTTCCCAGGTCCCAGGACGCATCCCAGGGAGGGGAAGACAAGGCAGCATTCACACCTCTGCCTCCTCAGTCCAGCTTCACAAAAGCTAAGCACATTTGACGGTCCCACCCTTGGCTGTCGTCACGGGGAGGGAGCCGGCCTGACCCACGCAGCTCTGGAGGGCTCTGGAGACGCGGGAGCAAGCCAGGTCAAAGCCAGAGTCAGCACGGGTCACGGGGTCTCGGCAACCTGGATTCCTCTTTGGGTCGGAGTTGGGGTAATCGGGAGTTATAACATAGGCCACATAAAAATAGTTTTATGGGTAGAATAAATACATTTCTCTTTTTTAATATAGACACATATTTTACAAAAGAGCCCCATAGCACTATGGGAAATTAAGACCTTCTACAAAAAAGAAGATGTAACTTGGGCACAGTAAAGCTCTAGTGTTCTAAAGGGTCCTGTCTGAGCTGCCCTTGCGCTGATGGTGGCACTCCCAGAGGTGGAGGCGGGGCCGTGCGGGTGGCCACAGACTCTCGTGTGGTTTCTCTAGCTTCTCCGAGTGAGGTGGCCAAGGTCAGGAGGGCCCGAGAGTGTGTAGCAGGAAGGGGGTGGCAATGGTGGCAACCATGGCAGCAAGGTGGCCCAGGGCCGGCGCGGAGCTGCTGGCGGCCGCTGGAGGGTCCTGCTGTCGTAGCTGGTCCGGGAGCTGGAAGGGGGGGTCTGTGGTCCCAGAGCTGGGGCTGGGCTGGAGGGCCAGTGGAGGCGGGGAAGCCGTGGTGCTGGAGGGGAGGAAACACATGACAGAGGGACTGTCAGCAGCTTCGGCCTGGGCAGAGCTCAGAGGCTGAGATCTGACTTCATCACTCCTGAGCCTGGCCTCCCAGAGAGCTTCCGGCTTCGCCATGCTAATTGTTATGAGGTTATCCGAATCCAGAACTTCACAGTGTTTCTGGTTCTCACAAGTCTCCACAGTGAGTCTCATCACCACCTTGCAGCAGAGGAGACCGGGGCTTGGTTGGGCTACCTGGTGCCCAGGCCTCAGGGGAAAGCAGGGTGGAATGTATGTAGGGTGAGGGCCTCACGCCAGCCGCGCTGGGAGTGTTAGTGAAACATACAGTCATTCGCGAATCACCAACACAGATTCCAGGTTCAAGGTAATGGGAGATTTTTGAGTCAAGAATGCTTACATGACAGAAAGGGGAGGGAAAGAGACAAAGGGAAACAAGAAGAAACATGGCAGGAAGAACAGGCTAAGCCCAGGGGATCTTGGGCAGTTGGAGGCAGAGAGCTGAGGAGCAGGACGGAGACACAGGAAACGTATGAAGAAAGGGACAGGAAGAAGCAGGGATGAGGGAACTATCAGTGGATGATGAAGAGAAGCCACAGGGGGAGCCGTCTGAGACTTGTGGATAAGATGGACAAGCGCCAGGATGAACAAAGGGCCAGGAGCCCAAGCACTGGGCAAGCCTGCCCACAGACAGCCCCATCAGGCTTAGGCAGGGCAACAAGGTCAGTGGGCACAGCGTGGGGGGTGCCAGTCCCGAGGAAGGCCGGGAAGTCCTTATGAGAACACACCAAGGGAGGGGCTGCTGTTACCCCACGTGGCTAGAAAGAGCCTACAGCACGGAGGTTCACTTGATCCAGAACAGACAGTGGGGCCAGGGTCAGTAACCGGACAGCCTGCGAGACAGGCAGATACCCTTGGTTTACCTCTTCTGGGCTGGGCCATGAGGTCAGAACAGCTGGCCATCCTCCCTGGGGCGAGCCCTGGAACTGTCCACACAGCCAGCCCATCGCACCCTCCTGGTGGATGCCCCTCAAGCAGCCCAGCCTCTGCCTGGGGGTGGACAATGAACCTGGGGGCCACCAAGCACACCCCTCCTCAGCCGCCACCGCCGGGCACAGGCTGGGACGTCGGGTTGGAAGTAGGCACCAGGCTCTTGGGCAGCCTTTCCTGCTTCGATGGAGCCGGGAGAGGAAGCGTCCTCACCTCCCCACCACACTGGCAACGCTCTGACTGCCAGAACTCACTGCAGCTCTCTTGAGGCTCTTTCCAACCTGGTGTCTACAAGTGCGATGTATCACAATTCTGTCTTTAGAAAGCCTCAAAGGAGTCATAAGGAGGGGAGGGGTCAACGTCGGCCCCACCCAGAGGTCAGGTGGTGTGCTGAACCGGGTGTACATGGAGGGCCGGGGCGTGCTTGGCCCTCCAGCTGTGTAGCACTCACACCTGCATCCGTCCTGTCATGCATGATCTTGCCCTAATGTGTTGACCACACCTTTCACGGTTGCTGACACACATCCTATACCAGTCTTGTTGCCCTTGTCTGGCTCGCCTTCAAAGGGTGCCTCTTTGCCTCTTCCCCGGGGCCTTTCTCTGTCCTGCAGCTCCGAGTGCCAGCTGGCAGGGCCAAGGCTCCCACCAAATCTTGCACATTTCTCACTGACCTCATTGTACAGCAGGCACAGATCACATGAGGTTTCAGTGTGGAAAGTCCTGGAGTGCTGCCTGGTCCCTAGGATGTGTGAGATGATGTCAGCTATTCTTAGGATCATTTTTATTTCTGTGTCTGTGTCTCTCCCGCTACATCCCCTCATTATGGACCATTTAGTATGTACTAGCAGACGCTGGGCTCAGTGCTACACCTGTGCCAGTTTCTTATTATTCCCATTTCCCTGATGGGCAAACTGAGCTTGAAATAGGTGAGATTTCTTACAAGAGATGGGATGTGCAAGGCTCACCTGTCTCCCCACCTGAGCCATGAGGAAGCTCAGGGTGGAGATGAGAGGGGGATGGGGGTAAGGGCTGTGGAGAGGAGGGGGCCCTGCAGCCTCCTCAGACCTTGGCCTTTGTGCCACTCAGGGTCATAGCCTCAGCCTCTATCCTGCCTTTCTTTTCTAATGAAATGAAAAACTACAAAAACACACGCAACACAGAAAAGTCCGTAAAAATCTCTTTCCTGCTGCTGCCTGATGCTTTGGCCTAAGCAGCTGGGAGGCCTGAGGGTGGCTTCAGGGGAGCTGCCTGGAGCACCCTGAGAGGTGGCCCAGGCAGAGAAGGCGAGACTAAGCAGGAGTTGTGAAAACTGTGTCTCATAAGGCGCCTGAAGGAATTTTCTTTTACCTTTTGAAAACTGAAGATGAAAACTGCCTCGGAGCTTAAGTGGGGTTTTTATTGCTTGGAAGGAATTCCAGGGCAATGAGGTGGGACTGGGGAGGGGGAAGAGACCCCTGTGCCCCCGCCTCACCTCCTGTCCCACTCTGCTCACACAGCTCGGCTTCCCAGTCCAGATCCCCGCCCCCTCCCAGGCTCATGCTGGGGGTAATGTCTCAGGGCAAAGCGGCCTTGGGGCCAAACCAAACACCCAGCGTGTTCCCAGGCCCTGCAGAGGACTGGTACTGTGGAGCCACGTCTGCTGTGAGCCGACAGGGCCCCTGGGCCTGTGTGGAAGGCAGAGGCCCCGAGGCAGACTGGGTTATGCTCCTGGCTTGCTGTGAGACTGGGTGAGAGGTGTCTTCCAGGCCTCAGTTTCTCCACATACACAAACAAGGAGCAGGAAGAGACCCAGGGATTTAAACTGTGTTCCAGTGGCGAGAAAGAGAACTGGGAGAAAGCACAGAAAAGCAAGGCTGCTGCCGAGACAGTGTGGAGTGTCGGTCCCCGAGGTCCCTATAGAGGCCTCCTGGGGCAAGGGCCAACCGCAGCACTCAGGGTCTCTAAGAGTGGCTCAGAGTAGCGCCGGACATCAAAGCCTTGACTTTCTTGCCAATACAAGCAGAGGGGGCTTCTCAGAGCTTCAAGGAGTAGCAGAGGACATAAGTCTTGCGGGGTATAGCACTGGGCCACAGAAGCCTCGCTGCTCAGGTTAGAGCCCACCATGCGACCTGGCTGGAGGAGTTCCCATGTGATTACCGTCTGGACCTCAGACTGGGGCCAGCAGGTCAGAAGAAGCAGAAACCCAACAAAGCCTGATCTGTAATCTGTGCCTCAGCAGCCCGTGCCCCTTGTCCCCAGGTCTCCTGTGCTGAGGAGCCATATATCCATGTCCCTATCCTTCACTAACCACAGGACTGGGCAACTGGTATGTGCAGATGTCTACCTCTGTAGGCCAGAGGGAGTTCACAGCCTTCTCCTGATGGCTTACTTAAGACTTCAAGCCTATGACCCATTATGGGCTGTGAGTAGCTCTCTGCCAGGGAGTGGGGAAATGGGTGGACTGGACCAGACACTGAAAGTCGGAGGCGTCAGCATTAATGGTAGTTATTACAATGTCCCTGCTGATCTGATACTGGTTTAGTGCTTTACAGGTGCTAAATCTTTTTGACCCAGAGCAAATACGGGGGTGGGGTGGGGTGAGGTGGCTGGGATTTGAATCCTGTTCCATCTGAATCTGGCTGTGTTTTTATTCCTTAGATTAATCTATTTCCTATGGGGGCATCTCCTACCACTCCAGCCCTCCCAAGACATCCCAGAAGGCCTGGTTGTGTTAGGGGAACCGGAGCTAGAGAATTTGAGCAGAAACAGTGGGCCAGCCGGAGGCATACAGCTCCCCCCAACAGGGCGGGGTGAGGGGCACTGCATCTCATGCCCTGTGCACAGACTTCGGGGAAGAGATCCTGAGGGCAGGGAGCTCTGCTTCAGTGTGTCCCACACGCCCTGCACTTGCCTGGTGGCAGTCGCTGAAGCTCTGTGTCTGCCAGGTTCGGAGCTCAGGCCATGCCCAGCATGCAGAAGCTTCCCTTCAGGCTTTCTTCCCGCTGTGCGTGATATCTCCCTTTCCCACTCTGAGGGCCGGACACTCTGTGATGGATGCGAATCTGTTCTGAAGGCACGCGCACGCGCACACACACACACACACACACACCTGTGTTCTTGGACTAAGAACATCAAAGTCTTGACTTTCTTGGAGACTAAGAGCTAGTGTGACCTCCAGACGCCAGCCAAGGTCCTAACTGCGCAAAATTAGCCACAGGAGGATCCCACAGGTCCCCTGTAGCCCTGGCTGGCCCTGGTCACATGCCTCCTTGCTGCCTGCCTCCGGCTTTCAGAGGTGGGAGATCCTGGAGAGCGCGCCCTGCTGCAGGGCAGCCGTCTGTGGACACACGCCCAGCCCTCTGCACGGGTCTGCATAAATCACGCTGCATGGGCTGCTGCTTCTCTAAACTTCCTCTGCTGTGTTTACATCTCAGGTAATGGGTGATGAGGGCCAGGGGGAGGCCAGCCCCCGCAGGTAGTGCCCACGCAGGCACCTGTAGCCCGCATCCCACCTCTTCCCTCTTCCCCATGCTCCACTCTGCGGCCCATAAACCCCAGAAAGGCCTCGGGTGACCCAGAGCGGTCCAGCCTGAGCTTGGTCTCCATGGACCCCCAGCCCAGAAACACAGAGAAGAGCTGTGGTGCGGGTGGCGGTGCCAGGACAGAGGCTCTCTTGGGGCAGGGAGGAAGGTGAGAGTCCAGGCAGGTGAGAAGGACACATGTACACAGCGGTGGGTATTGACGGTGAACCTTAGTGTCAGAACTGAACACTCCAGGACTCTATATGTTCTTGGGCAAGTTCCCTGGCCCGGCCGGGCCCCTTTCCTCGGGTTGGCCCTCTGTCTCTCTTGGGAGAACTGGGACACCGTAGGTGTGAGCACCTGGCGCAGAGAAGCCCAGCAAACTGACTTGTGCCCCGCCGGGAGCAGACAGCAGCAGGCTCACGGGTGCAGCAGGAACACGCCCTGCAGGACCCGGGGCAGGAGAGCAGCGGGGAAGTGGGGAGGGGGTGGGGGTCCTGCTCCGGGCAGTTTTCCTGGTGACTGTGGGGAACTGCAGGATCCCGCACGGAGCAGGGACAATGGTCAAGGGAAAGACCAGGAGACCCGTTAGGGCCCCGCTGCGGGGCTGTGGGAGAAGGGGAGCACACAGAGAGGGCGCTGGCCGCCCTGGACTCAGGAGAAGGAAAATGAGAGCACTCTGAATGAAACGCCCCAGGAAGTGTTGTGTTAGGCGGGGTACAGACGTGCTCCAGGCTGCACAGTCTCCAGAGAGATCTCTCCCACCTCCTCTTGGAAAGTTGATGCACGCAAGAAGGTGACGTGAGCTCCCCAGGAGCCGACATCTGGGCCTCTCAGGGAGCCTACTCCCCCAAGAAGCAGCGAGAGGCCGCCCTTTGGTGGAAACCGCTTTCTCTGCACAGACCAGATGGAGGAGAGTTAACCAACCGCCATTTACTTGTCGGGGTTGCAGGAGGTTTCTGTTGGGATCCTCCACCAAAGAACAGCCATTTTCTTCTCCTGAAACTAGACTCTGTGTTTCAGGTCCACACGGTGTGCAAAGGAAACTGTTTGGAGTCATTTTCCCACATTTACCCTTCAGAGAGGGTTAGGGGCTGAAGTTAGCTCCTGCAGCTGACAGCCTAGCCTTCTGTCATCCTCAGTGTTGGACCCTCCGTGGCTGGGTCTCCCGGTCACCCTGAGGAGTTTGATCACGGTTGCAAATAACCAAACTAATTGCAGCTCATAATTAGCTGCCAGCCCCTTTTCTCACCTGAGCCTCTCTGGCAGACCACATGCCCTGCTCCCTGCCGAAGGAAGGGGCTCTCTGTAACTCTGTGTTCCTACTCAGAAGGGGGAGGGCTGTGCTGGGTAATTGACTCAAATGTGCCTCTGCCTTGGGCATGCAGGGCCCAGGGCAGCTCTGCAGAGATATATTGCCAACAACCCAAGTCCGGTGCTCTGAAAAACAATGCCCACAGCCTCAGTGGACTTGATACTGATTTTCTGGAAATCTCTAAAATAGAGCACACCCTGTCCTTTATGATGGGGGCGGCTTATATTTTATGAATTATCTGGCTGCTGGAAAACCAGCTTTGGGAAGTGGAAGACAGCCCTGATTCCTTTAGTGGACCTGGTCAGGCTCTCCAGCTCCAGGCTTTGGCTCATCCATAAGTATAATAAGTCCAGTACTTTCCAGAGTCCTCGGGAATCCTGGGTGCACATGTTCAAGGCATCCTGGGCTCCTGGCTTATGACTTCTGATTCATGAAGTCTGCAATGGGCATTTAAAAGCACTGAAGGTGAGGGCTGGAGATTTAGCTCAGTAGTTCCAGTGCCTACCTAGTATCAAAAGGTCCCTGATTTGATCCTGGTAACCACATACAACAATACCGGGGTTGTGACTCACGCCTACCAGCAATCAGTACCACCTACCACAGAGCCAAGTGTGGGGCTCATGCCTGTAATCCCAGCCCTCAGGAGGCGGAGACAGGAGGATTGCTGAATTCGAGGCTTGCCTGGGCTATATAGTGAGTGCAGGGCCAGCCTGAACAACAAAGCGAGACCCTGTCTAAAACAAAAAAGTATTGAAGGTAATTCCATCCAGGTTGTTGAGAAAGATTTTGGGTGATATTCATAAAGTCCAGATGGTGACTCTGGCTTCTAAAAGTTCCTGGTTGGGCTACCACTGGGTGAGACTCTCCCCTTTCACAGATAATTCTTTCTTGGGACGTTCCCAGTGCTCTGGGGACATTATTTACTACATGTGGAGATTCTGATCACACAGGGGAACCTAGGGAGATGGCTCTGCCTAGAGGCTGCAGATGGAGGATGCCAGACATCATCTTGGTGAAGGCAGGAGCTTTCAGACAGGCTAAGGAGGGAGGCAGGAGCATAGAGAAGTATTTATGATATTTATGAATATCACCCAAAGTCTTTCTCAACAACCTGGATGCAATTACCTTCAATATATATATATTTTTTTTTTTGAGACAGGGTCTCGCTTTGTAGTTCAGGCTGGCTCTGAGCTCACTATGTAGTCCAGGCAAGCCTCGAACTCAGCAATCCTCCTGTCTCTGCCTCCCGAGTACTGGGATTACAGGCGTGAGCCACCATGCCCGGCTCAATATTTTTTTTTTTTTAGACAGGGTCTTGCTTTGTTGTTCAGGCTGGCCCTGCACTCACTATATAGCCCAGGCAAACCTCAAACTCAACAATTCTCCTGCCTCTGCCTCCCGAGGGCTGGGATTACAGACAGGCCAAGGAGGGAGGCAGGAGCATAGAGAAAGAATGACTACATGATTTCTGCGTTCGCCCACTTACAGTAAGTTTTACCGCAATGCTCCCGTGACAGTCTGGGCATGTGGGTATCAGGCACCCTCTGGCTCCCCTCATACAGACTGAGTCCCCTCCGCAGCCTCCCTGCCAGCGTGTCAGTGTTCACACCTGCCGGGCTAAGGAGTTTGGGCCCCATGGTGCAACCAGGCTGAGCGGTTTGCTCCTAGTTTTGCCTCCAGGCTGCAGGACAAAGAAAGCCCCTGGCGTACTGGATGCAGCCCATGGAGGCCAAGTGTAAAGCGGACTTAGCTACTGTACCCAAGTAAGTTTTTACTTTTGCACCTTTAAAAAGCAGAGAATTATATTTGCTCTTGTATTGAGAGTAAAACTGTGAATGTTCTTTTGAGAGTCTCAAAGGACACCCCTGGGATCCTGGAGGAGCCAGCCCAGAGGTCTGCACTCAGACACCCCTGGCACACTTGCTCACCTGGCGATGGTGCCCTGGCTGGGGTGCTCACATGCTCCTGGGCACCCTGTGCCCTAACTCACCTGTCCTCGATGCGGACCCACAGGTCATTGAACTGCCTTGGCCGTGGGTGCTTGTTCTGCCTCTTGTGCCACTTCTTCTGTCGCCCGAACTCCTCCAGCTGGCTAAGGCTGTCGGGGAGCAGGAGGTGTGGGGACAGTGCTGGGTCCTCCTCTTCAGGTGGCGCAGTAGGTGTCACTGAGGGTGCTTCGGGGATGGCAGCAGCGGGGGTGGCTGGGGCCGGGCTGGCAGAAGTCTCCTCGGGAGGGGGCGCTGGACTCCTGGCTGCAGGGCTGGAAAGGGGAAGGGCTCATGAGTGTGCCATGCGCATGCAATGGGGAATGTAATTTGGTGGGAAAGTTGACAGAGCAGGAGTCAGAGCCACAGTGCCCCTGCTGGGCCTGGCAAGAAGACCCTAGGAAAGCCATCACCTGGGTTGAGAGATGGAGCACTCGTGGCTTCTTATTTGGCCAATAAATCTTTATTGAGCTCCCACCCTGCGGGAGACACTGGCCTAGGGATGGAATATCAGCAGTAACCCAAACAGGTGCCAGCCCTGCCATCTTAAAGCTCACCTTCCCAAGCTTAAGACAGAGGAAGCCACGTGGGGATGGCAGGCGCCCACAACTACAGAGGGAAACACAGAGCAGGCACAAGAGCACGGCGGGTGGCGAAGAGTGCTGGTCCAGGAAGGCACCTGGGTGATTGTGAGGCCAGATGACGAGAGGTGAGGGAGCGACCCTGGACCTTTCTCTGGGGCATATCTGATCTTGGCCAGGATCTTGCTCCTCGGTGACGCTGGCTGAGGGACTGTGAGTGAATTATCTAGCCTCACTGTGTCTTGGTCTCCTGTTCTATACAGTGGGGCTATGACTGTGTGTATCTCACTAGGCTTCGTGACAATGATGTAGCAATGCAAGCCAAGTGCTTCTCACGCTGCCTGGCAACTGTCAGCAGCCCAAGTAGCTCAGCAGTCAGTGCCCTCTGTATGGGTCATACTTTGAGTCATCCCACCATCCATGCATGTGTTCAATGTGCATCTACTATGCACCTTTTCAGTGAGGCAGACAGGTGAGAGGTTCTCGTCTGGCTCTGGGACTAAGAGCTGATGATGCCACGACCCCAAGCAGCAGTCAGCTGTGAAAAGGAAGTGACACAACTGGTACGTCCTCCACTGGGGTGTCACAGGGACGAATGAAGTGAAAGATCAACACAGTGCCCAGTGCTAACAAGTCTCCTTCTGATTCAGCGGCAGGCAAGGAAGTGCTATGTGGGGTGGGCGTGCTCTGGAGTCACGTCCTATGCGGGCTGTGTACATGCGCCTCTCAGTGGAGCTTTTCTGCCCTCTCTTCCTTCCTCTCCATGATTCCAGTGGAACTCCTCTGGGAGGAAGGTTGGGTGTAGCTCTGAGAACTGCCTGAGTGACCCGAGAGCACAAGCCTGTTCTCCCACTGTGCTCTTGCACTGTACAGTGACCGGGGGCTGCTTCCTCTTTGAAGGAGAAGGGGCCATCGGCTCAGCCTGTCCTCTCCAACCCCAATGGCAACCCTGGATTCCCAGGGTCCAGGCTGCTGGAGATGCCGCAGCTGTTGGGGAAATAATTCAAAGCAGTCAGAACAAAAGACAGATCCAGGAAGCACCTGTGGCCGAGGACAGCTTTTATTGTGGGATCCGCCTCAGTATTCCTTTCCCCTCTGCTCTGCCAGCTGCCTGTTCCCCTGCGTAGGCGTAGGCGTTGGCGTAGGCGGCTGAGCCACAGAGCCTTCAGAGCAGGGACTGTGTGAGTGCAAGGGGGGACCTGGCTCCGAAATGACTAAGAGGTTCCCCAGCCTCCAGCTTCTGGGGCTGCCTTCCTTCTGTGCCCTGGCTGGCCATACACAATGAGCTTCAAAGGGAAAACCCTTGGGAACATGAGGGCAGGGTAGGGCAAGGGGAGCAGAGGGGACTTGAGGAATACCTTGACCTCGAGGCTACCTTGGATCTCACAAGCACGCCCAGTACTCAGTACACACTGCTGTGCGCTGGGTCACGTGGTTCCAGCACCAAGTCAACCCAGAAGATGAGAAGAGGTGGGATGCTGGATGGAGTCCCTATGCCAGGGTTTGTAAGTTCTTCTGGAAAGAAAATGCACCAAGGAGATTTCTGGTCTGGGGCTAGGAGACCGGTGACTTATATTCTGTGAGCCCAGCAGGCCTCATCTCTGGAGATCGAGATCACAGTCATCCCTGAGCTCCCACATCCATCGCTAAGTGAATGCAGGAGTGGTTAGGAGCTCAGAGGACCAGGAACCAGACCTCCATCTTATATAAGCCGTGCGTCCTTCTGCAGGTGCCTTCACCTCTCCTGGCTCATGCTCGTCGGTGGCAGATTAGGAATAATCGCAGTTCCTGCCTTGAGTTTATTGTGAGCATTAAATGAGACAGACACACTCCGGAGCCCAGTACAGAGCAAGTGGCCAATAATTATTCATTATTGATTATTCAAGTTTCTTTTGAACTCTACATCTTGTTACATCAGGGACAGGGGCTGAAATCATGCTGTGCTGGCCTTTGTACGCTTGCGGGGAAGGCTCTTGCATAAAATCTGGGGCATAGCTGCATTGACTCTTGCGTGTGAGGATCCTGACATTGACTTCCACGGCCTCGGGCCAGCCTGGCCCTTGTCTGGCATGGGTGGCATGGACTCCAGGCAGAGCTGTTCCCTCCCCTTGGCTGGCTCCCAGACGTGGGGGGTGGTAGGCAGGAACTCCCACAGGAGAGGCTGGGATAGGGGCTCTGTGAGCAGTGGGTGTGCCTTGGCAGGAAGGTCTGGAGTAGGGGTACACCTAGAGGTGGCGGTGAAGATGAAGACCCTGTGCGTGGGGTGCCATAGGGAAGACGTCAGGCTGCAACAGACCTCTCGCGGCACCACCTTGATTCCGGCTGGGCATCCACTCTGTCCTCCAGGGAGCAGCCACCCCTCGGCCTGACTCCCCGGTGTTGAATCCCAAGCCTCTTGTCACTCTAGGGCTGCTTGTCAGGACTCTCTCACGGGGTCTGCAGACTTCCACTGCCATCCTGGCCCTAGAGCGACCCCTATCAAGAGTGTACACGGACCTTCTCCCTTCACCCCCATGTCCAGCTCCTCGCTGGCTGTGGGGCCTGGTCTGGCCTTTCCCCGTGAGGCCCCATCTCCCAAGCTTCTTCACTATTCTACTCGCAGTCCCTAGAGGAAGGCAGGGCAGCCACCCACATGTGTCCGGCCCTAAGATGCCCTTGGGTGCCCTGCTGCTCACCTGTCGATGGCCTGCCCAGCAGGTGTGTGGTCCACTTCCAGCCCTGCTTGCCGCAGGACATCGATGACAGTGTTGTTCCCCAGAAAGTGACCTGGAACACAAGGCAGAGTCGGCTCAGCCACATGTCAGGCTTCTGATCACTGGGCAGAGGCTTGGGCCAGGTTTGGACACACCCTGGTTTGTGTCGGGGCCAGGCAGCTCTACCTGTCAGGCCAGCGTCCCTGGGAACCAGTGGGTCAGATATGGTCCTGGCGCCGCCAGGCCCGGGTCCACGTCCTGCTCTGCTGCTCACCGCGTGACAGGACGCAATGTCCTCCCCAGGGTTGATATGAGGACAACAGCTGGCTAGAGGTGAGGCCTCCAAGTGCTCCCCGCGGCATCACCGTGTCTGCCCCTGCGCTAAACCGACTTTGCTCCTTCTTTCCAGTCCCACAAGGCCCAACTCCAAGCAACTTCCAACCCCAGTGGGTCCATAGCTCATTTTATAAGCTCTGCCAGCGAACTGAGGCCCCCTCTGGCAGCACGAGAGTGGGGTTCTGCGTTCGTGTGGCAGAGCTCATACAGCCACCCCACTGCAAACGCTCAGTACTGTCGGCTGGGTGGTCTGAGCAGCAACACGTTCGTTCGTTCACCGTCTGTCTACCTGCGGTGGCTCAGGTCCTGGCACAGCCCCGAGAACTCAGGGAGGCGGAAGACCCCAGTGGGAGGCGGCACACACTACCAGGAGGAGTACAATAGAAAACTGTCCCTCTGGACATGGCCTCCGGAAGTGTGTGCAGGGAGTGGGGCCAGTCTCCCTCTCCTCTCATATTCTCATTCATTTAGGACCTGCACACTCTATTCTAAATACTGTGGACACTGAAATGGATAATTTCATCCAAAGCCCCAGAAGAGAGAGGCACTGGCCTCCTTCACCAGGATGCAAGCGCCCACCTGGGAACTCAGGAGAAGCCTCTTCCAGTTCTGGTGAGAAAGACTCTTTGGGAGGCCAAGGTCTGCTGATACAGGAGCCCCTCTGCCTCCCAGGTCTGTCTCCCTGCCTTTCCAAAGTGAGCAGGGTCAATTCGGAAGGGGGTGTGTCCAGATCCTCCCCCCTCCCCCACGTGAGTCTGCCCCCTGGCCGGGGGTGGGGGGGTTAGGCCCTCTCCTGCTCACCATTCAGTTCTGAACCTGGGGGAAATCCTGCCCTGCGACTCTGATCGCCTCTGACGGGTGGTGACAGGTGGGAAGGAGGGAGGTCAGCATGCTGACAGCCCTGGGGAGGTGGAGGGCAGCAGAGTGGATGAGATGGCGGGGGCTGCGGGCTTCCGGCACGGAGGGGCCAGTGGGCCTGCAGTGGCTGCCACCTCACACCCTCCCCCAACCCAGCCATCTTTCTCTTCCTGCCAGCCGCAGTCCCTGCTGGCACACGTGGCACATGGGAAAGATCCCCGGACTGGGAATGGCAATTCCCAAAGCCCAGCATCCACTCCCAGTACCTCCAGCCCCTCAGTTTTCTCTACGTAGGAGCAAAGGACTGGGTTGCACGGTGTTCAGGAGCTCCTGTAGCTCAGTCTAGGACGAGGTGTTTGTTTGACCCTAGACTTTTACGGAAAGACATTTTGCCTCCTTCCCCTCCCACTGAGTATGGAGCTAGTGGCGCGACAGGAACAATGCAGCAGGAAGCACAGAGGCTGTGAGGGCACCAGGGAAGAGGTACCCAGCCAGCCTGGGGTGGGGCAGATTCTCTGTAGAGGGCACTGTGAGTGCAGGTGGGGGGGGTAGGAGGGGCAGCACTGGGGAGAGAGTTCTGGGCAGGGGCCAGCGGGGAGAAGCCTGGGGTGTGGGAGGCACACGGGGGACACTGGCTACCGGCGAAACATGCACAACACAGGCGTGACCAGGCCCTTCCTGGCCCTGACCTTATGCAGCCGAGCACAGAAGACTCAGGCTCCTGCCATGGTCCGAGTCTCCCCTCCACTGCGGTCCCGCCGGCTGCTAGCCTCTGCTTCCCCTGCGTCAGGCGGCCCAGTGGGCCTTTGACTGCCATGCTGAGGCAGAGGAGTGAAATGTCCTTCAGAAAGGTCAGAGCGCCATCCTAAGGAATGAACCGAAGACACCCTTGGCTTGGACCGAGCCCTCCCCACGGCACTGCCCCATGGCATCGTTGGGCAGGATGGACACAGGGAGTGGCAGACTGTCCCCCAGCAAAACCTTCAACAACTTCCACAAAGAACTGTTTTCAAAGCTCTGGTCCTTATGGCCCAGTGGCCTCTACCCAGAGACTCAAGAGCTAGCAGAGAAGACAGAGAACCCCAGGTGTCCGGGAGCAGCAGCAGCCTCTTGATGGCTATAAGGTTGGTCCCAGCCTTGGGACACTCAGAGGCGCCCATGCCCTGGCACAACCCCGGGAATGGCCCAGACTCGAGGGCCGCGCAGGACGCTGCTGGATCTTGAGCATCGGCGGCAGTGTTCCCACGTCTGCTCGTGCTCGGAGTCTTGCACCCAAGCTCAAGGCTCGCACACATTCCAGATCTCCGTAAGACAGAACAGTGAGACGGGGGCCAAAATGGAAGCAATCACTTCCGTCCTTTTTTTTTCTCTAAGCCCTGCTGTCCTCTCCCTTCCCTGCGTTGGGAAGGTTGGCACCCCTACTCTCTTTGCAGCACTCCATGCAGCTGTGCCCTGGGACTGTGTGCAAGCCATGTCCGCCGTGGCCACATGCCCGTCACTACCCTCTCTGTGGCCCTGTCTCTGCGCTGGCGACAGCTGTCTTCAAGGTGCCCACCCTGGTCCACTCTGCCCTGTGTGCTTCTCACATGCCTGTTCTTCCCAGCTTTACCCTCAGCCCTTCCTCTTTGCTGCCAAATAAATGCCAGGCGCCTCGGTCTCTTTCCTTCACTCATACTCCCAGCCCCTGCCCACCTCCCACACCTGTGCTGCTGGCTCGGCTCCCTTTGTCCGTCCCTCTGTGGCCGCTCCACCGAGCCCTCCACAGACCCCGCCAATGCAGCGCCTCTCTCCAAGCAGGTCCTGGGGCCCCGCGGACTCTGCTAGCCCGCCAACGCACCCTGCATGAACTCTTCCTCCTTCTCACACTCCTGCAGTCACTACAGGGGCCCCGACAACCTTCCTGGACACTCAGGCCTGTGCCTGCAGAGACCACTCTATTCTTGCTGGTTTCCTCTCCTCACTGCAGCTAAATGGACCAGCCCATGGCCCAGAGCTGACGGCCGGAACACGCTCCCAAGGAGCTACCGACAGAGGACTAGGGGCTCTTCAAGGGCTGGGCCAGGCCTGGCTCATCCTCGTCCTAGAGCTAAGCCTGAGTCAGGCACATGGCCGTGCCCTGCGCTGTTTGTTGAATGAATGAGTAATGCAACCTTTTACTCCATATCCTGTCCGTGATCTCATCTTATCCCCAGGAGGCCCTGCTCTACTCACTGGTGATGTTCCCTCAGAGTCCACTGATGTCAGGGCCCGGCCATGGCAGCAGCCCAGCCAGGCTCCAGGGCATGTGGACCCCAGGGGCTGGCAGACAGGGCTTGGGCTAGCCTCCAAGGTCAGAAATCCCCAAACAGGACTACACCCACCCTGGAACCTGCAGGAAAGTTCTGGAAATCTTCCAATGGGCCCCATGGTGCTGGGCCTCAGCCAGCCTGGCTTGTCCAGGCTCCCTGGGCCTGCTGGCCACTGCTCAGCAGCTCTCTCCAGCACTAACTTCCAACTGTTCTCTGGCCAGCTCTCTGCAGGAAGACATGTCCACTGCATCTGCTGAGGCTGTACAGGCAGCACAGGAGGAAGAAAAAATGGGCCGTGGGGGGTTGGGCAGGGGGGACTCAATCATGCAGACCAAGAAGGAGGTCATGAGAGATCAGAGAGATCACAGAGAAGTATGGAAGAAGGGAGCTCTGCGAAACAGGCAGATGGACAAAGAAGAGAAGGGGAGTTGGCTCAGAGACAGGCAGCACGCGACAGTATGGTAGGGAGAGAGGGGACAGGAAAAACACCAAGACAGAGTCAAGGACGGGGCACTAGATCCAAAGACAGAGATGGAGAGGAAACAGTGAAAAAAAAAAAGAGGAAGAGGAGAGGATAAAAAGAACCCAGACGCTACAGTGAAGGGCATAGTGGAGGACAGACAAATCATGAGGCACCAGGGAAGGCTCCGCAGAGGAAGGACATTTAGTGGAACTCCAGGATAGGTGGGTGTGGCTGGAGATGTAGGGAAGATGGGAGGGAAGGATCTGGAGGGCATCATGAGTCTCAGAAGTGGTGAGGCCGGGTTGGTGCCTGTCTCCTCCGAGACAAGCCAGGGTCCCACTTAAAAGGACTTTCGTTTACAAACAGGAAAATTTGCCCAGCTCGATGGCTATAGGCCTCGTGTGCTTCAGAGCAGAGAGCAAAGTTCATTTTCACTGGGAGTAAGCAGGCCTGTGCCAGGGCACAGTATTTGGGAAGCAGAGTGCAGGCCAGACCTAGGCCTACCGATTTGCTGGCCACAACCTGACAGGCCCCAGGGACTCTCTAGTGGAGAAGGTGGGTAGGATGGAGTGGGGACAGAACCCCCGGCCTATCAGCTGACTGTGAGGCCGGCCAGGTTCCTTCCTTCTCTGTGGCCACTTCCTCCACGTGGTCCTCGGCCTCGTGGTCCCCTCGGTCTTTGGACCTCTGTGTTCCATCATCTGGTGACCACACAGGTGCAAGGCGCTTCTCAAGTGATGTTTCTTTTCATCTCTGTAGCCACCCTTGGAGGTGGCCCCCGTCTACAAATGAGGAAACTGAGGCTTGCCCTGGGGAAGGGACTTGCCCAAGGTCACAGAGCTGGTAAGAGACACTGAGTAGATACCCACACAGTGATGTTGCAGCTCACCCCCTGCTCCTGGACACCCACTGTGAACTGCTGGCAGCTGCAAGAGATCCCGAGTTCACGTCTGGGGGCAGGAGACCGTCAGAAACCTGTGTGCCTCTCGGGGCTCGACAGATTGGAGAGAAAAGTGTGTGAGCGCTCGGCAAGAACAATGCACCGATTAACAGGGCAATTTCAGGACCGTTCTGGGGGCTGGGTGGAGGGAGAGGGAGAACCAGATGTTCCTGCATAGGCTCCAAAGAACTGTGGGCTTGCCTGGGCCAACACACATGTTTTCTCTCCAGTGAGTGTGATGGGTTTCCAGTTTTCTCCTCCTGGAAGAGGCATCCCAAGCCCGTATTTATGTTCAGTCTGAAATTAATGCAAGGGAAACTTTTAAATGCGAATCTCGCTGCCAGGGCAGCCTACCGGATATCAAGCTACAGTAGGGTTTGTTTTCCCAAGGAAGTGTGACAGGAAGCTTGGATGGTCAGCCAGCCGAAGGCTGCAGGACAATTGGAGGCACCCAGGGCTTCGGTATCCCAAAGAGTGTGTGGTGGGGAAGAAGCAGACCTGACCTGGGCCTCCTCCTGTTCTCCCGCCGGCCGAGGGCAGAGGTTGGGGTTTGGAGCTTGGAGAGGACTGAGACAATTCCTCCGCACCCAGCTGGTGCCAGGGCAGAGCATACTCAGACATCCTACAGGGGTTGTGATATCTGAGGGGAACAAGACGCTTCCCCCCCAGCAGCCTTTACTTCCTGTTCCTCTTGGAGGCTGCTGGATTGCAAAATGTCAGAATCCAAGGGCCCAAGGATGTCCCTGGCAACACCGTGAAGGTGGATGCGAATCCCAGGGCAGCAGCTCTGCCTCCCATTTATCCAGCACTCGGAATATGCCAAATGCCCTGATTCATTTCTCATTCAGCTTCCCAATAATCCTGCGGAAGCCAGTGGAATTTGCCTTTTGTGACGAAGGCAGAAAGAGGCAGAAATGGGCCGAAGCCCAGGCATGGCATGGGGTGTGTCCGCGTCATGGCACAGCTGCCACGGCGTGGGCTCTGGGCCTAAGGAGGCTTTTTCCGGAGCAGCTTCTGCCCTGGGCCTGCTGTCACCTGACTGGGGTCCTCCTGAGCACCTCTTCTAGGTGCAAGCCATTCTTCTTGGGTCTTCTAAAATCCTCGGGGTTTGAATCTTTCGTTTCATTTTGCTTGTTTTAGAGGCCAGGCAGCCTCTTGCCTGTGAGTGTCCCGTCCCAGGGTGACCTGTCAGCCCCAGAGGTTAGGACCAGCCTGGGCCTCGAGGGACTCCCTGTTGGCAAGCGACAGGGCAGGGAGAGGCCTTCCACTCCTGAGCTTCACTGTGGCCTGGAGCTGACCCTGGCTGTTGGGACCTCCCACTTCTACCCCCATCGACCCCAGGGGCGCTTCTCTTTCCTAAGCAGGAGTCCTGTCCGCGAGGACTGTAGGCTCTTGGGACAGGGGCTCCTGAGACCACAGTGGATGGGGTGGGGGTGAGGCTGATGCAAGAGGATCACAAGTTCATGCTCAACCCGGGCAGCTCAGCATGACCATACTGAGAGAGAGGAGGGAGAGAGAGA
>PVIC010023329.1:0-26940 GCA_004025085.1 Thryonomys swinderianus | reverse complement strand
CATCTCAAAATCACATATAACATTGGGGAATTTGTACCAGTATATGACACAAGTTAATTCTCATTTTTACCCATATCCCTACCCACCCACACCTCCTCCCCCCTTTATACATGCTCTTTTATTTTCTTTCTGTATCATATTTATTCCTTCCCCTCATCACATTCCCACACCAAGTTTCCTATAGAAATATTCCACTTTATAAAAGCCGTCCTACTTTCTAGAGCTCATTTGCATCTACATCATGTACCTTGATTTTTTTTGACACTATCATGGAAGTGAAAGCCACTGCCTCTTCAGCTGTCTCTTTACAACGTACTTGTAGGTACTTAGTGTCTGCCATCTATTAAGTGTAAAACTCATAATGACCTTTACTATTTAAACTGTCATCAGTCAATATGAAAATTGTAATAATCATCAGATATTGAAAAGTTCAAGAGCTATAGGATCACCTTTAATCTATAATCAACATATATTTCTGAGATAATGAAACTACAATTTTTTTTTTTTTTTTTGAGACAGGGTCTCGCTTTGTAGTTCAGTCTGGCCCTGAGCTCACTATGGTGCCCAGGCAGGCCTGGAACTCAGCAATCCTTCTGCCTCTGCCTCCCAAGTGCTGGCATTACAGGCGTGACCCACCATGCCCGGCACTGTGGTATGTGGTATCAATTGCTGGTGGGCGTGAGTCACAACGCCCAGCATTGTATGTGGTTACTGGGGATCGAACTCAGGACCTTGCGCTTGTGAGGCAGGCACCAGGACCACTGAGCTAAATCCCCAGCCCGAAACTACAATCTTAAACAAAATCCAGCCAGGTGAGGTGGGCCACACCTATAATCAGTGCTGAACTCTGGGAGGCTGAAGCAGGAGCATTGCAAGTTCAAACCCGGCCAGGACATCTTAGCACTTTAGCAAGATCCTGCCTCAAAATGAAAAAAGCAAAAGTATGTGTTGTTGAACTCTGCACGTGCCTGTGTATTGCAGAGCCCCGTCCAACGTCAGCACCACCATCCACATCCTGTACCTTCCCGAGGACGCCAAAGGGGGGCACGTGCAGTTCCAGTGGAAGCAGGAGAGCCTCCGTGCAGGGGATGTGTACGAGGCCTGCTGGGCCCTGGACAACATCCTGGTCATCAATGCAGCCCACAGACAAGTGATTTTAGAAGACAGTCTTGACCCGGTGGACACAGGCAACTGGCTCTTCTTCCCGGGAGCAACAGTTAAGGTGGGAGCCCTTCCGTTTTCCTCCTTCTTTTGAAGCCAAAAGCTCAATGAACCAAATTATTTCACAATAACTATTTTACTAAAACCACTATTAAAGAAATAACGTTCTTATTTCTCTTACACCGTTCAAGGACAGAATGGCACTATTGCAAAACCATCTATCTCTCCATTTGTTTCACAAGGTTTTCTCTTTTTGTCCTTTCTTTTCTTTTCCTTTGGCTTTTTGGAAAGTTTCTATGAATTTGGATTTTATTGGTACATTTTAGGGATACAGTGTGATCACATACATCCTTGAGAACTAGAACCTGATTAAGATAAACCTTGATGCTTATTACTTCCCATTCCATTGCCCTCCCTTCAGACCTCTCACCCCTCTAGATACACAAGCTCTGCTTCTGGTTTTTTTCCCTTTTTACCATCAGTTCTGCTCCTTCCCTACTGGATATATTCCTGAAAGAATTAAAAGCATCATATCAGAGCAACATATGTGCACCCAAGTTTATAGCAGCACAGTTTCTAATAGCTAAAACTTGAAAATACCCCCAAAACACCCTCAAGTGGTAAGTGGATAAATAAGGTGTGGTGTTTCTATAAGGGGGAGTACTATGCAGCCATAAAGAAAGACTAACTTGGGACATTTTCAGCCAAATGGATGCACCATGAGGTCACACTCATAAGTGAATAAAACACTTATATGTAAATACCATATCATTCTCTAGTATGAGCAACTGAAGGTATAAATGAGATCTATAATGTATGATAGGAAATGCGAAATAGAAGAAAATAATTGAAGGGGAAGTAGAATGGAGGCGCCGAGGAGGGAAAGACAAAATTTGATAGTAAAAAGGAAGAAACTGAATCACAAGTGTTTTTTGAGAAACCATGGTGTCATGTACTGGGCTGAACCCAGGGAGCATCATCCCGGAAGTCAGATCTGTTTCTTAGCTTTGCATGACTCTCAGTTCAGGAGAGAGAGAGTTAGGTAGATCATCGTGCAAATTTAGTGCGAAAGTGCAGCATGCAGGAACGAGTCCAGAATTTGGGTGTGAGGAAGGTTATCCAAGAGAACAGGCAACCCACAGGGGCTACAGGCTAATTGGGAGGAGGCCAGGAAAGAGGAGGAGTGCTTCTGGAATTAGAAGACCTACACATAAAGGTTCCTGGGAATTAAATCTCCCCTCAAAACTACTATGCAGAACTCCTAACTAAGCCTTGCAAGGTCATTATATCATGAAGTGGAACCCTAAAGAATAAGATTAATGCTGTCGAGACACCAGCTTTCTAGGCCTCTTTCCGTCTCGTGAAACTCAGTAAGAATCAGATTGTAGGCTCTTACCAACCACCGCTTCTTCCAGCACCTTGATCTTGGCCTTGCTGCCCTCCAGAACTGGGAGGATAAATTGTTGTTGTTTGAACAACCGATCTGTGCTATGCTGTTGAGCACCACAAACTAAAGTGGGCTGGAAGGTGAGAGCACAGTGGGCAAAGTTCGAAACTTTGGTAAATAATTCTAGAGCTATGGCTACTGACAACTCTTGCTAACTGCTGTAGAGTTTGGACTTTGTGCTGAAAGCAACGGGCAAACACCAGTGGAAGAGAAAAGAGCACATGCCCAGGGACCAAACAGGAGGCTGCCGGCAGGATTCTGACAAAGGCCTGTTGCTACAATTAGGAGAGAAAGGGTAGGGAGATGGGGACATATTTTAAAGACTTTCAGGAAAGGAATAGAGAGGGCTGGGGGCTGGTTGAGAAGATAAAGGCATAACAACAACAAAGACTAGGTCTAGGCAGCTGAATGGACAGGGTTATTCTTCGAAACAGGAAACAGAAGGAAGAGCTAGGTTCGCAGAAGTTGGTCGATCCATTTTGGATTTACAGATCCTAAAGATCTTGATAACTAGGGGGTAAAAAGTATTTGGCAAGGGGTTAGAGTCATAGGTTAGAAACTCAGACAAAGGTTCAGATTTGGAAATTGTCACCAACGGTTATGAATGTGAATTGAAATCATGGGCTTGTCTGCCCGAGAAGTGTCTGGAATGGAGAAACAATAAGAAAAATGCCATCAGAACCTCAGGTGGCCCCTGTCAAGTTTCCAATGTATGAAAAACACTATGAGTGCAACTTGGGTGACTTTCTTAAAATGTGATTTACTGATGCAAATGATAATAAATAACCCCATGCCAGCTAAAGCTGAGCTGGAAAGACTAGCAGGCAGACAATGGAGATCTAAAATGCTGACCTCTTTTTAATCATTTTTTCAGTTCCTAGAGGAAAGGTGGTAGATTACATTTAAATGCTCAGTGCAGAAACTCCTGGTACAAATCACTTCTTCCTTAAACAATCCAGCCCTGGTTGCTTTCCTTCAGATTAATGAAACAGACTTGTTAAGGTATTAGAAACAGGCACCCTGTGTTCAGGTTGGGAAAACATCTCACTAAACCTTATGGAAAATGGATTCTGACAAAGAACCTGAAGCCATGGCTTCATCAGCAAGAGTTCGTACGTTCCCCTGTGCGGGGTATCAAAAGAGTTCATGTCAGGACAGCCCATCTGCTCTCACTGCTGCTTGATAAAACAGTGACTTCTGTGCTGGTTCTTTGGCACTGGCAAGTATGTGCATAAACCCTTTCCCATGATGATCACTTATCTTGGTACCCTTTGCTGCATAAATGTACTTTTTCTGACTCATTTTACAAGCTATTATACTAACCTAATTAACTGTTCGGTTTCTTAATGCATGTGCTTTGGTATCACCCATGATAAAAATGCATGAAGTGTGGTCTTGGTTCAGTAGAATTTTAATTAAATTACAACTTTGGGCAGAGTATGCTTTTGCTGTCTGGTCTTTCATCCTACTCATAGTCTTGCCAGTCACATGGCTGACAGTTTCTAAGGAATCTAAGTCTCATTAAAAAAAAAATTGCAGTAATGATTTATATC
The DNA here is from genome assembly GCA_004025085.1 of Thryonomys swinderianus. Taxonomy (NCBI): domain Eukaryota; kingdom Metazoa; phylum Chordata; class Mammalia; order Rodentia; family Thryonomyidae; genus Thryonomys; species Thryonomys swinderianus. Next base: position 22,779 of record PVIC010023329.1, on the reverse strand, counting down.
ATCGTCTCTGAGTTGCCTGTCAGGTACAAATTTTTCTCTCACATTCCTTTTTAAATGTTCAAATAAACGCATTAAGAATTTGTCAGTTTTGCGTGACCATCCTTTTAGATTATTCATACATCTCAGAATGAAAATTTTTCTTTTACCAAGTGACTTAGAGGTCTAGACATAAAAATCATTCATTTAAACTGTGTTCAATTATTTGTCAAATATTCTTTTATTTGGTGGCTTCTGAGATGAAAACTGAGTAAAACCAGTTACAAAGCATATCTCAGTTTTCCTGTTGGCTACAAGCCATGTTTCAAGAATTGATGATTTTGACCTGAATTGTGAGAGCTTTGCTTGTTTGTTCAATCTACACTTTATCTAGGTTCATTAAATGTTTACAAGTTAATTCCATCTTAACTACATCAAAGGTCAAGTCTACTAACAACTGAGAAACTGTGCAATTTCCAAAACAGAGTTATTCAAGGAAAAATTCCAAGCAAGGTAGAACTATTGGGCTAATTAATAACATCCATTTTAATGACACATGTAGTGACTTACTATTACATACACACACACACACACACACACACACACACATGGGATATATAGATATTCCATGTGAGGAATACACACTTGCATACATAACTCAATTTTATAAACCTAGGAAAGATGCTGCCTTAGCTCCAGTTTTCATTTGTGGAAACTGGAGTGTAGAGGTGTTGAATAACTAGATCAAAACACACCACTCAGCAGTGACAGGACTAGGATTCTGCCCCAGGAGCCTGACTTCAGGGCACTGAGCCTAGACTCACATGCTTCCTGGCTGCCCTGTGACCCTCTCCCCAGCATTCCCCATAAATTACGGCCCATCGCCCCTCGTGACTCTCTGGGTATAGGTTACAAGAGTCTCGCTTTGTTATATTTCTTTGTCTTACACCATATGTGCTATATGTTCCTTCCTCCAGATGACTGTTTATAGACATTAGAACTTACCAGTTCAGCCCAAATGCTGGTCACTGTTCTCTTTTCCGCATTGTCACAGATGATTTTGTTTTCAGAATTCTAGCCACTGGTCCATCTCAGGTATTGACTGTTAACCTAAAGACAATACAAGTATTAAAATCGCTCCCTGTGGACTCATGAGGCATTTGCATAGGGAAGTAGAGTAGAGGCTGTGGGGTTGTAAAGAAAGAAATCAAGTCCAGCCATACTCAAACACCTACCGAGCATGTTGGAGCCAAGAACTGTTCCACGGGATGCTACTGACCAGATCTCCAGCGTCACTCATCCCAGTGCCTTCCTGGGGAGACCTGCAGGCGCAGACCAAACTCCTAGCGCATACGCCAAGTCCTTTGCATCTCGGCCAAGACTAACTTTTCCTTCCCATCCTCCACCCCATTTTGCTCCGGCATCACAAATACTACCCAGGATTTCACACCTCCAGCCCCGTGGAGATGATTTTCCACAGCTTCTTTGTCTTTGCCTACTAATTCCTCTCCATCCTTGGAGATCAGTTCAAATGTCATTGTCTCTGTGAACTTTTGCGTGGTGAATGTCTCCCTCCCGTCCATAGCACACAGTAGGGCTTGCTGGATGGGGCGGGATGCACAGAATGACTCCGCTCTTCTTCCAGTGTCCGTCCATATTCATTCTGACAGCTCTTTTATTCTGCCTTCTTTGTGTTGAGAACTGGTTCTGAGAAACCTGACAGACAAAAAAGGCATCTAGTTACATTAGCTTCCCAAATATCCTTTAGTAGAATAAGGAGAATACAGACTCCACAAATTAGGCCATTTTATAGGCCATTAAAGTAATATTAAAATCAAATCCATTAACTGATTACATTGGACTCTAATATCACCCCTGTATAAAATAAGCAACACTTGTATTAGAAATAGGTTTCAAGCCATTCATATAAGAGTTTTCTTTATTAACTAAAAATATGTTTAAATGCTTCTAAGTAATAGAGTAGTGAACTTTTCAGTTGCTGATCCTGAAAATAATGTTGGCGTGTGAAATGAATCATTACCGTTCACAGCACGTATTTGTCTTGCCTTCTTTAGTTATTTCCTTCAGTCTATGGGAACATTTAATCCACCTCATCTAGGCCTGTCCTTGCTGATCTCAAGTAGGGCACGATGATAAAAGACCCAGTAGAGTCGTTAGTTTAAGGAGCTCCATGATCTGCAGAACTGCGATCACAGGTCACCGGTTTAAATCTGCCCTGGATCAGTAGAAAGCTATTGCCATCTGTCAGCTCGTTAGTGACTACTATGAAATAGATACGTAGCAGTTCAGCTTTTAATGTCCACCCTGGCCTTACATCTGTTAGGCTCTTTGATTTGGGGTTGGAAAGCTGAGGAGGACTCTTAAAGGTTACAGCGTCAATATGTTCTTCCAGCGTAACTGTCTGCTTCCTTCATCCTCCTGCACATCGGTGGCCCTGGCCTACTCCCCACCGGGGCTTCCCTGAGAACTTTTCCACGTGAATGGAGAGTGTCCACATTCTGTTGGCTTCTAGTTTCCACCACTGTCCTTATTGCCCTCGAAACCCTCTGCAGCCCTCTGTTCATCACCAGGCAGGTGAGGTTTTAAATGTCCGTGTATAGACTGTCGCCAGTGCAGGGGCTACCAGGGCACCACCCCTCAGTGATTCGGAGGACACCAGCCTCTGCGAAGGGAGGAGCCTGCGACACACAGTCCCAAGCCCCTGCCTCAGTGAAGGGTCACAGTAACTCGCCTCCTCCCACGGAATACCACATCCTTTGTGTAAGCTTTTGTATGTGATTCCTACGGTGATCGAGAATGGGTGTCAGTAGTTCCTGCCCTAAAAACATGGAGCCAACTGTACGAGACGAGCAGCGGCAGCTGGTAGAGTAGCTCTGGCTGCTGAGCCTCCCTCAGCTACCAGCAACTCTCTCCAGAACCGCTCTTCAGAGTCACCCAGAGCAGGGGAATGATTTGCCTCGAGGCGCTTTCTGGAGCACCAGCCGTGAGAAAGTCTTGGTTTTGCCATGGAGGATTAAAGTCTATGAGTGGAATTTTCCCACTATCTCCGTGTAAACTAGTATCAAGGTTTAGCATTTCACCCTGGATAACATCCTCATAACCTGAAGGGACACTTGCCTTGCCATGGGACTGCACAGACACTGCATAGTCATCGCAGAAGTAATAGTGGCAGTCACTATAACCCTGAGCGATAATGGTAATAGTGATGATGACAGTAGCAGTGCTATTGATAGCACCTCCTGAATGCTCCGTGGATGCCGGCGCTATGAGGGAGGCCGTGTCTGCAGCTGGTGAGGAGAGGAGATGAGCATGGGTCGTCTGCGAGACCCAGATGCTCAGCACTGGATTTTGGTCAGCCACACTCGGAACCGCTGAACTGGTCCACCATAAATATCTCCTTCCAGCTCCTCAAACACGCTGCCTGCAACCTGAAAATATTCTTCAAATTCAAAGGAAAGTATGACATGTAAATTTCTGGGAGAGTCAGCCTGGAGCTCCGCAGCTCCCTGCTTGCTGTGGCGCGCTCTGAGGAGAGCCGGGGCCTGAGGGGCTGGGGAGGGCCCGGAGCAGGGGCTTTCCATCGTTTCTCCGCAGCTTCTAATACCACTTCAGGAAGCAGTATTTCCAGATGGATCAATATCCCACAGAGGTGAATGCTGGTCAGGTAGCTGCTACATTTTATTTATTTACATCTGTAGTGACCGCCAACATTTTTATTTTGAATGCATGATCACCCATGACTCTCTGGTGTGTGTTTGTATGTGTACATGTATGTGTGTGTGAGACGGAAGAAAGAAAGTGCTTTCTTTGCGCTTCAGCCATTAATGGATGCTTCTGTCTGTTCTGCTGTCCTTCTCATCCTTAGCTTCCAGAAGAATAAATCACTGGCTCTGTCCACCCGAGACCGACCTGCAGATTAAATGCAGATTGCTGTGTGATAGGTGCTGTGCCACATATTTTTATTTTTAAGAAATCTCCCCACTCTGACCACTGTGCCTTGTTAATCTTCTATTTATTACCCTAGTTTATTGGGTGGCCAGAATGGAATTCAGGATTACTCCTTCCACACATTCATGTCAACTAGAATTGCGAAGTAAATCAGCAGTAAATGTCACAGATCCCGTTATGAAGGTTTGGCCTTTAGAATAGTCCATGACTTGATCACATGCATTTAAAAGAAATTCCCTTACAGGTAACTACTTGAAATTTGTGAATTTAGACCTAGGATGTGGAGTAACTAAGGCATAGAATAATCCCTGTCAGTCTGCTTTGATTTTTAGTTTGACTGCTTCCCTTTTACTACATTTAATTGATACATGCCCAGTAGTGACAGTTTTCCTAGTTTAACAAACACCAAAAGGCCCTGACAAAGACAACAGCCATTAAGTAAATCGATAGTCCATAAAAGGGAAGTATGAATCAGGACAGGAGCCTATTAATTGTCTTATTGCTCTTGTACATTACGCATTTGGCAGATTTGACGTCCCTGTGGATAGAAGGGAAATCTCTAGTCCTGAATAAGTCGAAACTTATATTCCCAGCTTCTGCTGTCACATGCATATTATTGTCACAAACTGTTAATTCATCAATGGAAGAAAAAGGTCATTATGTCCAGATGGGGGGAGGGGCTTTAATTCGTTTGAAAAATTTAAAGTCACAACTCAAGTTGAGGCTAATAACAAAACAAAACAAAACAAAACAAATAGTGAAGGATAAGATCCTACTTCGTGGCATTTAATTTAGTTTTTGGGAATATAACCCCTCACAGAGCAATGCCAGCCTCCTACAACCCCCAACGTGTCTTCTATGAAGTACTCCATCAAGCACTCCAGAAAAAGGCTTCCGGAACCCACTTCATGGTTTAGTTTTCTTAGAGTTTAGAGAATTAAGAGAAGGAAATGAGGCACTGTTCAGACGTGTGCTTTACAGATTGCTGTGCTGCCTTTGTAATTCAGGTAAACCCGAGCGCAGCAAGACTGTAGCCAGCCCATGTTCCCATGTCTTTTTCCATTAAGAATCGGGATGTTAACTATGATCTTCTGGCCAGATTCCAACATGGTTAATTGCATGCTGTCTCCCCAAATTCCCTTTGCTTGGGATATTCTTCACTCCAGATTGTATTGCTCTTATTGTCATATTTCCCCCAAGAGGTGGATACATGATACTGTAGGATGAGCCAGAATATAATTTGTTAAGCTAATAAGAGTACTTCGGGGATGAAGGGTTAAATGTAATGGTGTACTTTTCACAGTTTCCCCCAGTGAGGCCTATTTGTATAGTAATTAATATGGAGCAGCCTTGGTCAAATGTGGAAATGAGCCAGATCACCATGATAAGAGTCATAGTGATATAGGAGGACCTGATTTTGATAAATTCTACAGAAAATATCCATTGAAACAAATCCCCGCAGCCTCGGTGCTTGAATGTACTTTGGTTTCCGTTTTGCTGTATTGTGTTTTTGTCTGAAGCTGACACATTTAACTGAGTCAGCACGGCATTCAAGAACTGAAATTCACTTTATGCTACATGAACGCTTAAGACCCAGGGACATTTCCATCATCTCTGTACCTAGCACAGCAGCTGCCATAACAACTAGCAGAATGACATTCACTAAGGTAAGTTTTCTTAAATGAATAAATGAAAAATGGAAGAAAATGAACATTAGCATTTACAGATGCTAATTCAATTGACTAATCTTCGAGGTTGGCATGTTCCTCACACTCTCGGCTAATCCCTATAATTATCCCCATTTCCCAGATGAAAAAGCAGAGGCTCAGAGGTACCAAATGGCTTTGCGTTTTGAAGTGGAGTTTGCTTTGGTATCAAGTCTGGCTCTTTTGTTCCAAGTTGCGTTGCATCCTGGGCTCCCACACGTATGTGGCATGTTTGGCCTTAATTCGAGGAGGCAAGTCTGGAAACCTCAGACTCCAAAAGCCAAGCTGATCCCCGCAGACGAGGTTAACAACTGCCCTATGGAATTTTACATTGTTATTCATTCTCTCATTACTCCAATTCAAATCCATCACTATTGCCATTTTAGAGTTGTCATAACTATTGCCAAGTAATTATACACTTGTCACAAAATATATTGGAAATTGAATCTTTATAAATCTTAGTAGAGTGACTCAAATGTGAATGCTTAATGAATCCAGAAAATAATGAGAAAGAACACTCTCGAAACTCCCTAAAATTCAGGCACCGTGGTTGAAGCTATTATGTTGACTCGAGGAAATGCACCTCAGCCCGCCTGCACCTGCACTGTGTTCATAGCCAAGTTTTCAGTTTTTAAACTGGCACTAAATGACCTAGAAATTCAATGTGTAGAAAATAATAAAAATTTATTTTGCCCCATGAGAAAAGTCATTTTTCCCCTGTTTTTAAGAGTAAACACACTTCCATACCTGTAACGACCATTGAGCCAGGGGTAGGAAATGCCCATTTCTATATGACCACAGCTGCTACGGAGCGGAGGGCTTAGGAGGCACAGTCCAGTGTGGGCTGCAGCCAGTGCAGCGCAGCCTTGCGGTCATCCGAAGCCCCTACTTCAGTGCATTTTATTTCTGGCTGGACAGTGGCTAATTTACAGCCCTGCCAACAATGCCATTTTAATTAATTTTATTCATCTTATTTCTCTTTCCTCTGCTTCTCATATCTCATCTGTTTGCACTGCCTAGATTTTAATTAAAAAACCTCTCCTCTCTAAGGAGCAATCTGAAGTGGCAAAAATAATCACTTAAAATATTACAGTCATTAAAAAATTGGCTGTGGTGGAAGCCACACATTTTCAATTTTCCTACAAATGATGTTTTAGCTTCCTTTTAAAGTGCACTTTGTATCTGAATGGTCTGCCACCAGCCAGCTTGGCTATCAAAAACAGTCTTCCAGCTGGGTAGGCTGAGTGACAAGCCCTTAATGGAGGAAATGGTGGCCCTCTGCTCATGTGGAGGGGAAGGCACACCAGGCAGACTTCGTCCCATCTGCCACCGCTCTCCGCAAGCTGGCACTGCCCCCGTACCCAGTGTACTCATTCCAACCGAAAGGATATCCTCAAAAAATAGACTCTAAGGCTATATAGGTGCCTGAGGGAATCATCAAGGCCTTTAGACCCCAGGGAGATAATATTAAGAGGTGCCTCTGTGTTCCTCATCAATCAAAACCTAATTAAACAGTGGTATGGTGATTCTAAATTCTTTTGTAAGTCCAGAGGTGAAGTTGTTAAAAATTTCAGCTGAGTTTAGGGAACAACCTTAGGAAAACACTAACCTGAATTCAGGCCAAGAACTTGTTATGTGATGGAATTTGCACTGATGTTTCCTGTTGATGCTTTTCTGCGTGGCGAAGTCTTGTCCCTTCATTACACTATGTTCTGCTTGTCAGATAAAGGAAACCCCCTTAGGTGCAAAGTAGAAAAATACAGTTGATCAACAGAGAGAAACACAGAAAGACTATCTCAAGGGGTTTTTAAAAATTAACTGTTAGTACTTTGAGGTTTAAAGTATATGTCATCAGTCAATGCTAAACCAGTAAGTAGAAATAACAATTGATAGAATAATTCATGTACCTTAGGAGGACTAAAAATAGAAAAATTTAGTCATCTGCAGAATTTATTTCATCTAAAATAATTGTTCATTTACCTGATATATATTCAATCTAAGTCAATCAAAAGTTATGACTCAGAAAGTTACATGGGGTATATAATGCTTTGTTCAGGAAATCCTGATAAATTTTCATGATGTTCAAATTAAAGTAGTCCTGAATTCTAAAATATTTTTATCAACCAAAGAGCTTATGTGTCTCACAAAATTAGACATTTAATTGTTTGTTGAAAGTGTCTAGGTTTTAATTGTTATTGCATATAAATGACATGAGTTTGAATAGATGCTGAACAAAAACAGCTGGGTATTAAAACTGAAAGCAATTTCCTGAAATTCCCTTCACACTTTCAATGCGTGATTCACTTGGAGTTTTAATGCAGTGGGTTGATATTATACAATGCACTTTCATCTGTAAGAAAAATAGCTTCAGTCGTCTTGCATTATAGAATTTTCCAGTGTTTGGAGAATTTTTGGTAATCTGCCAAATTTTGGAGAACTCTTAAAGTTCTAATTGATGGTTTTACATGTTCTGATAATGCGTGAATGTTTGCATAGTCTTACCATGTTGTATAGTGAAACATGTTCTTATGCGTTTTACTAAGTGTTTTAATTTGATGTAAGAATTTAAATGACTATTCTGTCAAAAAATGAAAATATTTTTAGATATTCTTCTATTTGTCTTTCACCTACTGCTAACCGTAAGGAATTGAATAGCATACTTGAAGAAAGAACTAATGATTATTTTATGGCACTTAAAAGTTTCAAAAAATACTTCACTAGACAGCCTTGCTAGGGACTAGCATTTATTCTGTTCTTCAACCTGAGAAACTGAGGGATAAGGCTGTTCAATGACGTGTCCAAACCTCCTTAGGCAGTAAGCACAGAAAAAGCACTTCACCTTCTGATTCCAGTCCCCAGTTCCTTGAGAATGGATAGAGCCTGAATTCTCACTCTATCATCTCAGTTGTTTCCTTCCGTAGTACTTTCCTTGATACATGTCAGTGCTGAATTAGTTGATTTTGATTCTTGGGGAGAGTTGAGCAACCCTTCACCAAGCAGCCCTGGTCCCCCACGCACAGAGAGATGCAGAAAGCAACAGGTGAAAGCCTAAAACTGTCTCAACTGAGATACATCTAGCTATTAATTTGCCATTTGGAGAATATATAGGAAGTCAGTTCCAGGATGAATGGAGCCCACACGACCTGCCCGACAAGAAAGTTAATGTGACATTAATTTGCTTTGTAGTTAAATTAGGGATCCACAGGAGGAGAACCCCACCCTGGCCTTCATATTACCACATAGTACCAACTCTTAGGCAGGTGTGGCTTCACAGGCCCACTGCTCTCAAGGAGCTCAGGAATTCAAAGGCTTGGCAGACTAAATCATTTCTTAGAGCCTAATAGCATCCTCCTTGATCATTTGACTTTCAGGATGCAACTTGTTCTCTCCACCAGCCTTGGTCAGAACACAGAGGCATAAATCCTGAGTGCCTCAACGTCATGCGCAGCACAGCAAGCTGAGTGGATTCTGTGCATCCCCAGGCTCTGTGCCTGACGATGACGGCCTTGTCTGGACTGGAGCCACTGCCTGCTGAGCTCTGGCTGCTGGCTTGGGTGTGTCCCAGGCTTCTTTTGACATGGCGCACCTCACTAAGACCACAAAGAAGAGGACTTTCTAAGACCAATGCCTCCCCACTCTATGTGGAAAGGGAGCTGGGCCCTTTGAGAGGGAGAACAGAGATACTAGACAGACAGGATTAGGAGTTTTCAGGGCAATGACCCAAACCCATTGTTATGAAAAACTGCCTTGTTTATTTTGTTTTAGCTTCAATATTGAGTGTTGTTCATTTGCTATAGATTGGTTAAAAACAGCCCCATAGTGACTTTGAAACTGTACCAAAGCTAAACCATTTTATCCTCATAGCAACTTGCCAAAGACAAGTTTTTAGATTCTACAATATGAAAACTGGGTAAGATTTATTTAAAGGGAGACTTTTCTAGGTTTCTTTTTCCTACTTGCTTTGGTAGATATTACTTATATTCGAAAGCTGACACTATTATTGTTATAGTGGTAAAGTGAATATTTGAAAACTAATTTTTAGTAATCACACAATCTCATATGGCCTGTGCAGCCACCAAAAAGCCAGCAAATTAACAAAAATTTCCTTTAAAATATACTTTTGCTCTTTGTTTACACCATTGTGAAACTAATTTAACTCTATGACACCCAGTTTTTTAAGGATTTTACTTTTTTACACAAATCTTCTATCTCACCCAAGCTTAAAATATACATCAAGTATATTAATATGAATCAGGAGGGTAGCAAAATTATGTAATAACAATTTCAAATATTAGCAAATAATTCTATGTTAAATGAAATCAGAATTGAAATGATTACATGAATATTTAGTCATAAATGGCCAAAGTTTCATGTTAGGTTAGTCATTCTATTATACAAATATATTATTGAAATTATAAATTATTTCCTTCACATGAACATGATTTTTCATGTATGCGTTTTCCTTTTGTATTGACTTTTGTATTGATCTCTGCATCTTTGTATTAATTCCAGACAAATGCAGGCCACAGTTGAGTAGGATCCCAGACTCGAGAGATAATAATGAAGACTTGTTTAGGACTCAGTGGGGTTTATTTTTAGGAAAATAAACTTTTCGTTCTAGTTAGCATTGGTTGTCTTTATAATATGCCTGGTAAAAAGAAGATCCCTGGGGCTGGGGATTTAGCTCAGTGCCCCCCATCCCTACCTTGCAAGCACAATGGCCCAAGTTCAATCCCTGGTATCACCAAAAAAAAAGAAGAGGACCCTAGATTTCTCATTACTTGTTGATTTCTATTTACTGTTAAATAAACTAAATCTAGCTTTTGACCAGTATGTCTGCATGAATAATTGTACAGAATGAGCTCTGCTTTGAAGAAGATTTTCAACAATGAGTTGAGGCCAAATCCTACAGTATCATCTATACTGATCATGGGCCCAGAGCGTGTGTGTCTTTGTGCTATGAAATGACTCCATTAAGTAGTTCATACGCTCTCAACCTCATGAACTTCAGGAAACTATATTTACTTTTCCAATCTAGTAGCAAGTCTAATTCCAACCCAGGTGATTTTACCAGCTGTGGCCAGTTTAATTGTCATGTAACACCTCTCTGTACCCATCTCACCATTATTCTAGCCACTATAGCCAAAAGAATGGTGTGGAGATTCCCAAGACTCCATATAAGATCTTTTACATGCAGGCTTCTAATTCTCAAATAATGCCTGCTAATCACCTTTGTACTTTATTCACATTTGTCCACCAACTTGGATATTTTTCATATCCTTTTTAAAGCCAATTGATGACCAGCTCGTGTATGAGGTTTGTTTTTCTACATCAGCCCTAAACATGGTGATTGCTACCTTCTCTCACTCACTGACCATATGACAAAATGGTGCCTAGCACAAGGCCTCTCTTTGATATAGACTGGGGTTTTTTGAAAGCCAAGATTATGTATTATTATATCATGAACACTTCCCCAAAGCCTTATTCAATGGTTTATCTATAATGATTTCTGTTGGGAACAATCCTGTTTGGGAGAAATAATTGGAAGGTCAAAACTGAACAGTCTGTCTTCGCTGCCTGTGACTTTAGACTCAACTCACCTTCACCTCTGATAACAACAAGGACTCTGGTCTCCCACAGGCTGTGATGCTTCAAGGTGCAACTTGCTGGTGTTTGCCCTGCCCTCTGAGTCTGTTACATTGCGTTCCTCCAGAGGTGCTGAATAAAAGCTGTGTCAGGCTGGGGTCTTTTGCTACCCAGAGTAGCATGGATCAGGCCCAAACTCAGCTTCTCTGAGCCTCACTTCTATCTAGATATTATTTTGCTGTGTGCCGTCAACTCACAGGAGACTAGAACCTAATCCAAAGGCCCCAGTTACGTTCCCTTCCCCTGGTTCCCACAGATTTCTTCATCAGAGAATTACTAATTACCTGATGAGAAGCACAGCCATGCCGTCCCTTCATTCAGCTACCAAACTATTCAGAAATATTTCTGAATGGCCACTGCAGGCCAGTGCTGTGCTAAGCCTCAGAATACAGGAAGGAACACAACGGACCTGGCTCCCCACCCTTCAGAACTCTCTCACTGGGAAGTTCTTTTTTATTATCTCTGTTTCATTTTGAGAGTCTAAAACGCTGAAAAGGACCATCGGTCTTACATGTTTTCGCACTTCCTATAAGTAAACAAAACTGTGGCTTAATGCGAGCTTATAATTTTGAGAAATACATACTCAATTTCTTTAACTCCAGAGTTTGATTTTGCCTTTGACTATTCACTTGAAGCTGAAAAATATAGGTTTATAAAAGAGAAGGTGAGAAATTCACATTTTAAAAATGCTTCACAAGCGTTCGTTGTGGAAACTGACAAAGCGTATGCCTTGTCAGCGATCCCCTGGTTCCATCCTAGACTGCTTCGGTCAGGTCAGAAACTGACTCAGCGCTGCCCGAGTGGACGTGGTCCTGGCTGGGATTACCCTGACCTTTCTGTATTCCATGTTTTGATGAGCTGGCTATTCCACTCATACCCCATTAACAGACAAATTGTGAAAGATTTGAATGGCAAGTCAGGAATATATGGAATATTGAAAAGGTCAATGCGATTTAGCCCATAACCACAGACTTTAAAATATACAGCAAGTCATTATCAGACTTAATTTCTACAACAAGGGCTATGATACAGATGAGAAATTATTTCAATTAAAATATTCTTGTTTCATACTGAGGGCGGAGATGGCAAAGCTCAAATGCCCTCTTGACTCCTTTTTGTCATAATTTAATAAGTTAGGATGTAATTGAGTTAAACAAGGGAAAAAAGGGAAGTAACAAGCCCTTTTGATTTGAGAGTCCCTCAGAGAGGGAATAATATAATGACTTTCCTGGAACTCAAACTGTACATGAGTGAGGCAGATGGAGCCACAAAACCAACTCAGCAGCCACCCCGTGCTCTTTTTATCTACAGCATAGCTGTCAGTCAGATGGGAACTCCATTTATTTCCATGGAAATGAAGGCACCGAGTTCAATTTTGCCACCACCCGGGACGTAGATCTTTCTACAGAGGATATTCAAGAGCAGTGGTCAGAAGAATTTGAGAGCCAGCCTACGGGGTAAGTAATTGTTATCCCCCATGCTGTGTATAGCACTTACATTTATTCCACTGGGCATATTTTAAATGCATGTTGTTAAATAACAAAGCGTACTTAGAGCCACAGTGGTGATTCTTATCATAGACAAGACGAAAGGGGGATACTGAACCCAAAGATTCTGTCCTCAGTAATCAACTTACTCCACCTGTTTTAAAAATATGTGATTATATCTATCTTTAGCTTCACTTGAATCATTTATACCTCATCAGCTTTTACTGGGAATATGGGGTTCTTTTTTTCAGTGTTTATAGGATACAAAATTGTTCCACTACTATCATATTGAGACGTTCAGTTACCTTCCTGAGGTCTGAGATTTATAGATGCTGCTACTTGATTTTCACTGGTGTCTTTGATCCATAAAAATTATTTAGGGGATCAAATTTATCTTTGAGAGATGTATAAAGGAATTTGGGACTGAGATTGAGACAGGGAAGGCTGGAAGCAGCAGGAATGGCTTGGTAGTTAGTGTTGTCTTGGTATTTGTGCTGCGTGTCGGCTCCTGAATTCTGTGTTCCTAAAATATCTCCTCTACTGATGAGCGGTAAGTTAAATTTGAAAAAGTTAATGTTCAGAAAATCAAAATCCACAAGTTAGTATGAGTTCAATGGGAATACTGGCCATTTCCTGGTTCCCACCTGGCTTTTCCTCTTGTTGTAACTACATGTCATCAGAATACCAGGTATTTGTTTACTAATCTGTATTTCTAATTTTCTAATATTATGATAAGGATGAATGAAATTAACATAAAATGTGTTTTTGTAATAAACAAAGGAAGAGCAATCATTTAACAGTTACCTGTGAGGACCTTTTCCAGAACACACTTGAAGGGTAGTCCTGCAGCTCTGAGTTCCACACGGGTTGAACTTGCACGTGCCTGAGCGGCCAGGGGCCGACACTGCTGTCCTGGGCTCCGCACTTTCTGTGCTCCGCCCACGAGCCTCAGTCAGACCCACCCAGGGGGAGACTGAGCGGCGGCCGCAGCCACGCCACCGCCCTGGGGGGGTCCTGCGGCCCATGCGGGCAGCCCCGTCGGCCCTGCGGGGGACGCTCCCTGGGCCAGCCTTCGGCTCGGCTCAGCCTGGCCCCGAGTGTCTGCACCCCACCAGGACCCAGCGCTGTCCTCTCAGCCCGGCAGCGGCGCTCGGCGCCTTCAGTCCACCTCGCTCTTCTCCAAGGTGCCCGTCACCTGCCGCTGCTCAGCGGCCACTGCTCCGCGCCGCCGTCGGGGCTCCCGGGGCCCGGGCTCCCGCGTAACCTGGAGGTACCTGGGAGCTCGCTGCGCTCTCCTCGCGGAGCAGGGCGGGCCGTGCGCGGGGTTCTGGAGACGGCAGACCTGCGAGTGGGAAATCCCTTCTCTCCTGCGGGCCCTGACACAGAGGCGCCCTCCCTAGGCCGCTGTGCTGGGGGCCTGTCCCGGAGCGCGGCCCCTGGTTCCGGCAAGGGCGCCCCCAGCAGCCCCGGCCCCCGCTCCCCCGCGCACATCAGCCCGTGTCAGTGGAGACGGCTCCGCACGCCGAGGGCTCGGCATCCCCCGTTACCTCCTGCCCCTCACGAGAGCAGACCGTGAGCACATCCGATCGCCAGGAGCACCATTCTGAAACGCACATGCGTCCCAGATACCTATTCATTCTCTTTCTCTCCCCCAGTCTTCTCCGTCTCTTTCTTAAATATCTTAAATGTCTCTACATTCCCTCTCTTTTCCTGTCTCTTTTTCTTTCTGTCTTTCTCTTATCGTTTTGAGGATCAAACTTAGGTCCTCACACATGCCAAGCTCACGTCTTTTCTCAGTACCAGGAATGGAACCCAGGGCCTTGGCTTAAGCTACATTCCTGGCCCTTTTTATTTTTTGTGCCTTTGAGACAGGAAGTTGCTAAGCTGTCCAAGCTGAGATAAATTTTGGCTCCTCCTGCCTCAGCCTCCTAGAGTGCTGGGATTGTACTCATCCATCACCATGCCTGGCTTTCTGAGCATGTGCTGTACCACTGAGGTACACCCCTCTCCCATTATTCTCACCCTTTTGGGGAGAGATAAATTTTATTTTGCCTATGGCCTTCATAGGTTCCACCCTTTTTAGTTTGTCACATTAAAGTCTATTCACTAAAGAACAAGAGAAATGCTTTAGTAAGAGGACAAATAGCCTTTCAGCTCTCCATTAATAGTATGTATGGAGACTTGGTACAAAAACATGGAAAACATCTTTATGAATTAAGCTTAGCAAGGTATTGACTTGACACTAAAAGAAACCAAACATTTTAGAAAATTAATGCTGTAGTCCAGAGAAGAGCTGGAGGGAGTATGTGCATATTCCAGCGACAGATGAGACATTCAGATTCACACAGCATGAATGATGGGGGAGAAATCTTGGTCACGGCCAAATCCATCATCCTCCGAAACAAACCAAAAAGGCACTGCACATGCTTGTGCCTGAGCAGAACACAGGGAGCGTGAGGAAAGCCCTTCCCCAGCGCTCAGGTGGGCTCACGACGCGGCTGACCCTCAGGCCTGAGGACTTTCCAGGCTTCGTCACCGTGGAGTAGCCGCTGCACAGCTGTGCCATTGCCAGCCATGCCCAGTCCTGATCACACGGTATAATGTACTTGACGGAAACACCTGTGTCACTCTAACTCCCGCCCGGTTGTTTCCGCTGAGTTCTAAATGCAGCTTCGTTTACTGCAGCCACTACACCGTAGGATGAGCTGTGGCTTTTCCGCCTCGGACATGAGGCCACACTACCAGAATGACTTCACGGGATGTGTCCTCTGGAGGCCAAGGGGCACGGCTGCAGTGTATGTTGTAAAGACATAAAAGGACAGCCAAGTCTAAGGAGAGCACGTAGACTCATCTACATTTTGAGTCAAGATTAAAACAATGGTTTAATCCTTGGTCTGGAGGTAGAAAAGTGGCTTTTGCACTCAGTGTCAAGTATTGCTTTACTGGTCTAGGAAAGAATGGTGATGTACTAATTTTTTTTTTTTTCTGAGACAGGGTCTTGCTTTGTTCAGGCTGGCGCTCAGCTCACTATGTAGCCCAGGCAAGCCTCGAACTCAGCAATCCTCCTGCCTCTGCCTCCTGAGTGCTGGGATGACAGGCGTGAGCCATCACGCCTGACGATGTACTAATTTTTAATCATACTGTCAGAGGGAAAAATTCTTTCACAAAATCAAACTAATGTGGACCTTTTTTACCTAGGGTAAGAGCTGACACAGAAAAATAAAGTAACAAAGTTTGGCAGTAAAATCCTTGGTGTGTTCTCTGCCAAGCTCATTGAATATTTGTCTCATTCCCCCCTTCAACCGCTGCCATCCACAAAAAAAAGCTATTATAAGTTCAACTGCTAAAACAGAAAATGTAGCTAGTAAGACTTTGGAGTATTCAGAAGTAACTAGTTGAGTTCTGGAGCTTTGAGGTCACTTTTAAAATGTGTTTTATTAAAATTAGTGATACAGCCGGGCGTGATGGCTCATGCCTGTAATCCCAGCACTCGGGAGGCAGAGACAGGAGGATTGCTGAGTTCGAGGCTTGCCTGGGCTACATAGTGAGCTCAGTGCCAGCCTGAACTACAAAGCAAGACCCTGTCTCAAAAAAAGAAATTAGTGATACAGTATAAGACTTTCATATCTATGTTTTTCTTCTAAGAATCATGAGAGATATAGTGGTACATGCCTATAATTGAGGGTTCTAGGAGGCTGAGGCAGGAGGATCACAGTTTAAGACTTGCCTGGGCAACATAGCAACTTAAAGAGACCCTGCCTCAAAATTAAAAAAAAAACTAAAGGGTTGAGCTGGTAGCTCAGAGAAAAGGCCATGGGCTCAATCCTCACTAACATCAGAAAATTTAGGAGCTCCAGTGGCACAATCAGTTAGCATGTGGTGCTTATATAACAAAAGAAAATTTATGAGAGAAAAATATGCTATGCAAATAGTAGTTCAGAATACTTCATATAAACAGCAACAGAGAAAAGAGAGCCACAAAATCACTATTATTATTATTATTATTATTATTATTATTATTATTTGGAAACCACTTTTCCAGTTATCCATACCTTCCACCTTTGATAAACTGCTTGATAACTCTCAGATCATACAGCTAACCTTTCCTTTCGTAGCACTAGGCTCTCCCAAAACCTCACGCTGATCACTTTAGTACTTTTTGAGTAGGAGTCTGAAGGGGTTTTTCCCCCCTTTTCTTTTTCCTAAAGAAGACACATTTATTACTTTAGCAAAGGAGAAACTCTAATACATACCCTGGTAATTAATGAAAGTCTTTCTGAGCTTTGGCTTAACCTTACTAACATATCACTTAATTAGCCACGACCATATTTCATCTGCCCGAGACTGCCCGAGATGAAGCTTCACGGAATGACACCTGCTTTGCAGGGCTGTGGGATTTGTACATTTGCCTTCCATCCCAATGCGCACATTTCCATCACACACATACAGAAACTTGGGTGTCATTTTGGCTCTTTTACTTTCATTAGAATATTCATGCTAAAGAGACACTCCACAAATGCAATCCCAGTTAAGAGATTAAATCAAGACAGCAAGCTGTAGTCCAGCTGCTCAACTCCTTGGAAATTAAGAAAACGGTCAAATGAGTTGATAACGATACTGTAACACAACAAAAGAGGCCCCAGTTGGAGGAGCCTCAGAGAGCAGAAGGCGGGAACCATAATCTAAGAGGTGCGCAGCATTGTGCTGGCCCCACTGCTGCAGGCAGGACAGACAGGACTCGGGCAGGTTACTGCTGTAGGCTGCTAAGCAGGGAGCGGGGGCACAGGGGGCCCGGAGTGGAGCAGCAGGCTGCCCGCAGTCAGTGGGCATTTTAACGTGCAAACCAAGAATCTCAGATACAGATTTAAACAGATTAACTTGGATCACTGACTATGAGAAAAGTCAACTTTATTAAAAACAAACGAACAAAAACTTTCAACCAGAGAACTAAGAATTGAATACATGGCAGCAAAGAAAAATGTAAACTGTCTAAATAGCACAACTGATAGCCTCAGAGGGTTAAGAGAACTGTGTTTGTGAAATTAGAAGAGAGTTCATGAAGACAAAACAATTAAGAAATGCGAGAAATGGAAATATATGATTGAAACAAATTTACTGGATTCCCAGTCATTAAGTATTATTGTTGAAGAAGAAATTAGCAAACTAGAAATTTTAATCCTGAGGTATCACATCACAGGATATGGGGGAAATATGTCAAGTATCTGGAGATGAGCAGCCTGTCTCACGTTAGAAGTAGGAAAATTATGAGAGAAAAATATGCTATGCAAATAGTAGTTCAGAATACTTCATATGAACAGCAACAGAGAAAAGAAAGCCACTAAATCATCATTATTATTATTATTATTTGGAAACCACTTTTTTTTGTTTGTTTGAAGTAGGAGGAGCTTCCAAAGGTAGAAGGACTCTATAAAAAGAGATATTTAAACAAAAATTTTTTATTTTGGTTTGTTTTTTTTGTGTTTTGGTACTGAAGATTGAATTCAGGACCTGGAGCTTGCCAGGCAGGTTCTGTGCTGCTGAGCTAAATCCCTGGCCCCAAATTAAAAATCTTAAAGTTCTCAAGATTTACAGAAAAGAGAAGAGTAAAGAAATAACCTAGCTCCTGAAAGTTAAAAAATGATAAGCATGATGAACAGAAAAAATACCCAGTGGTAAACCATTGGAGATAAACTTCAGATCATTAATAAAAGGGCAAATCCTAAAAACTTTTAAGTGAGACTTACTGGATTTTGTTGGTAGTAGTAAGCCTACTTTTTTTTTTGAGACAGGGTCTCGCTTTGTAGCTCAGGCTGGCCCTCAGCTCACTATGTAGCCCAGGCAAGCCTGGAACTCAGCAATCCTCCTGCCTCTGCCTCCCGAGTGCTGGGATGACAGGCGTGAGCTGCCACGCCCAGCTCTGTGGTATGTGGTATTGATTGCTGGTGGGCGTGAGTCACCACGCCCAGCATTGTTTGTGGTTACTGGGATCGAACTCAGGGCCTTGCACTTACAAGGCAGGCGCTGGAACCACTGAGCTAAATCTCCAGCCCAGTAAGCCTACTTTTTAAGAAAGCAGTTATCTTAAAGTTCTGAGAGAAAATTATTTGGAAGGTAAGATTCTTCCTCTTTCCAAATATCATGAAGTGCTAGGAAAAAATAAAAAGCTTTTCAGACACACAGACTTTGGCAAGTTTATACTCCCGAAGATGTGTTCCTGGAGAGTAATTAAACCCTGAGGACTACAGGAGACTCAGAAGAGACAACTGAGTGAGTAAAAAGTAAAATCTGCAGTTTAGTTCAAATAAGTATTGATTATTTAAAATGTTTGATGAGAATTTAAAATTTAAGCTCAAAAGACTTCAATATGAGACTACAGAGGCTAGATGAGAAGAAAAGAAGGAATTAAAATGCTGTCAGAGTTCTTAATTTGGTTAGAGTAAAGATAAAGGTCTTGCTTAACTCTTACATTAACAGAAAGCTATGAGAGTATTAAAAATTTATGTACTGGGGCCGGAGGGTTAGCTCAGTGGTTCCGGTGCCTGCCTCGCAAGCGCAAGGTCCTGAGTTTGATCCCCGGTAACCACATATAATGCTGGGTGTGGAGACACGCCCACCAACAATCAACACCGCATACCACAATGCCGGACGTGGTGGCTCACGCCTGTAATCCCAGCACTTGGGAGGCAGAGATGGGAGGATTGCTGAGTTCACGGTGGCTTGCCGGGGCACCATAGTGAGCTTAGGGCCAGCCTGAACTACAAAGCGAGACCCTGTCTCAAAAGCAAAAAAAAAAAAATTTATGTACTGAAAGACTAGAGAAGCCAGATATAGGCCATATGGCGCATGGAACAAACAAGATAGGTTAACAGAACAGGAAAGGTAAACAATAAAATTCAGGGTGTGTATAAAACAAAATAATTTGTCAACAGCTGATTCAAGGTATTAGAATGTGAAAATTTTTAGCAAGTTGTGCTCATTTATTGAACAAGATTCTCACAGTAATCTTTTTAAAATCAGCTGTTTACTTGTCCTTTTTGAGCAATTCAGACTTAAATAATACAAAATGCTGGAAGCAAAAGAGAAACCAATATATTAAGCACAAGGAACAAAAGAGGGAATGGAGTGTTTTAAAGTTATATAGAATAGAATTTAGGGGTTGAGACGAAAACACTAGTTAAAATGAAAATTATATGTTTAAAAACCATATGAGGTGCTCACATAAATCACGGTAAACTTGTTACAAGCTATGAAAAGACATGTACCAACTCTTGTTCTGGTTTTCTTTTGACCCAAGTTTGAATATTACCTTCTTTTTATAAGGAAGTTTTATGCTTATAAAAAAATAGTAATTTTTCCGAAACAGAAGTAAACAAGTAAATATAAATAAGCTAAAAACATACTAAAATCCTTCCGGAACCCACACTAAAAATTCTAACAACACAAAACCCACAGTACAGTTTTCTTTCAGCAAAGTATGGCACTGATTATTATTTTAGCAATAGTGTTTTACATCCTGTATTTTGAGGTCATCAAAGATTGATACTCTGTTAATTCTAACATACAAAAAAAACCCCAACTGTTACAGTTTAGAAATTCACTAGAAGTACCACTTTGACAACGTTTAAAACAAAAATAGCACTATATTTTACAGAAGGAAAAAGAGGAAAGTTAACATTTATTGAGACTCTGTAATTTCCATACCAATACATTGCTTTTTCCAAATGATCTCCAATCTAGGTTGTATTGTTGTCTTACTAGAGAGAAAGCCAATAAGAAGTCTAGGTTGTACTGTTGTCTTACTAGAGAGAAAGCTATAAGAAAGCTAATAAGAAATCAGTCCTTGATTGTGTTATTCCAACCAGAGTGTAAATAAGGACAATACATATTATAAAAACCTAAAGCGAAACTGAACTTAAGTGACATACAGTGGAAGGAGATTGTTTGCAACACAGTGCATGCTGGGAAGCCTTCAGACAGAGTCCTCCTGTCCCTCCATCTAAACTGTGAAATGGAAGGAAAACGTATAAATACAGTGAGACTGGGGAAGCCTTCGATGAAATGCATGCCTTGCCAGGTTGCCAGGTAGGCTTCAGAGGACCCTCACTGGCGATAAACCTCATGAATATAAATGAATGTAGTAGAGCCTTTACCTATGGTACCTCCTTTATTAAATATCAGAGAGTATGTCTCACATAGACCCTTTATGAATGTCATGAACATTTTCATCTCACAAAAATTCCTATTTTTTAAAACTTGTGAATTTGGTAAATACATATAGTATCTTACAGCAATGCTTTATTCTACAGTTTATACTGAAAGTTATCATCTTCACATAGCTTAATATCACCTGGAGACATAGCAAAATGAATTTTCATATGTAATATAAGAATTCCACTACCAGGCCAGAGATTTAGCTCAGTGGTTCGGGCACATGCCTCACAAGCACAAGGTCCCTGGTTCGATGCCTGGTAACCACATACAATAATACCAGGCATGGTGACTCACACCCACCGGCAATCAGTACCACATACCACAAATGCTGGGCTTGGTGGCTCACACCTGTAACCCCAGCACTTGGGAGGCAGAGGCAGGAGGATTGCTGAGTTCCAGGCTTGCCTGGACTACACAGTGAGCTCAGGGCCAACCTGAACTACAAAGTAAACAAGACTCTGTCTCAAAAAAAAAGAATTTGACTGCCATTAGTGTCCTTATGCCCATAATAGAGGGAAAGAAATTTGATTAAAATATTAGACCTCTACTTCCTATGTTTATATTCTTAATATTTCCATCAACCCATTATGAGGTAATTTAAATTATCATTCTGATTTATAATGCATGTGGACTGAATGCCTTCTCTTTTATATTTTCTGGGGATTTTCCCCTTTTTAGAAATGATTTGCCTGTTGCAAAGCAGATTGGTAAAGTAAAAGTCAAAAGTACCCATGTTCTAATTCCCATTCCTCGCCATGAAAACACATATGTATTTATTAATAAATGTTTCTATTGCAAAGAAAACCCCACTAGAACCACTTTCGTTATTACACTTTAACCAGAATTTTAAAGAACAAAAAAATATATTATGAATATCTCTTTAGTATCCTCACTATTTGGAAAAAGGGAATATACCAGTTTACCTAATAGAATGCCTGGTGATAGACAAAGTATTAAAATGAATACTAGTATGTGGTTAAAATATTTCTGAAAGATAAATTACAAAAAGATAAGAGGAAATGAGAGATTCAGATACACCTGTGCATGTTATGGTTCTGATATGAAATGTCACCTTAAGACCGGTACTAAAAAGGCTTGGTCACCAGCCTGTGGCGCTCTTGGTAGGTGGGGACAGTATAGGGGCTGGGGCCTGTGGAACGTCGTAAGGTGGGGGAGGGAACGTAAGGTGGGGAGGGAACGTAAAATGGGGGGGACGGAAGGTACCCCGGAAGCAGAGGTTGGGGCCCTGGCCCTGCCTCTTCCTCTCTCTCTTCTTCCTGGATGCCAAGTCTGGAACTTGGCTAGCGGTCTGGGTATGAAGCCATATTTTTGGACCCATTTGCCCATCCTCCATCGAAACATAAGAAAATGTATTTATTCATAGTTTTAGCAAATTGGGAGGGCAGCTAATCCACCCTCCTCTATCACAGAGAAGCACATTAGTACTGGCGGGCAGGTCCACAAAAGCCAGGAAACGCGTGTGCAGATTCAGCTGGTCTCTGGCTCAGAAAATTGTTAGAAGTCGTGCTCTCAGTGTGGGGAAGCTGGACAAAGAGTGAACTGTAAAGTACTAAGTTTCCAGCTCTCCCTTTCTGAGTCTCACCATGACGCACGTCCGTTTGCTCTACCATGCGCTTCCTGCTGTTTCTCGTCTGCCTCACCAAGGGGCCAGGGACTGACGCCATACATGAAGTTTCTTCCTTTCAATTTGTTATCTCAGGTATTTTGTCACAGCTTGAAAGCTAACACGGTGTACCGTACATATGTATGTCTATATAATTTCG
>PVIC010023328.1:0-26933 GCA_004025085.1 Thryonomys swinderianus | reverse complement strand
TTCAATCATCTCACTGATCTCTTCTTTAATGAAGTCTTTCACTGAGGACAGTATCTCTGTTTTGATCTCAGAGATGAGTTCTGCTTTCCATTTTACTAGATCTGCTTTAGTTACCATCTCCAAGAGTCCTGGTGTTTGAGTTTCAGTTTGCCCTATTTCCCTTTTCTCTGAATTTCCCTGTGGTGGTGATCTTTGTGTTGGTTTTTTTTGTGTATTTTCCCATTTCTACTTTTTCTTTGTTTTTAATACTCTTCTTTGATGACAGGACAATGTTTGTTGCAGGTCTCTTTCTATTATCTGGGGCCCCTAGGAAGCAGCACTTTCCTGGGGGGTCCTCCTTGAATCTGTAATAGCCGTTGAGAGTTCTCACTCCTGACACATCATGGTAGGTATTTGAGCAGAACAATCACATCATGTTTGTTACCATAATACAATAAATGCCAATATCAATATTAAACACAGTAAATAAGACAAAAAGGTTTGTTAGATTCTATACTGGATACTTTGAGCTTATGAGTTACCTCTATGTCTGACTCCTCACTGCACAGGTCCGGGATACAGTGGGCTGCTGGGCGGCCTTCAGCCCACTGTAAGTGGACTGCCCCCTGCAGCCGTGTCTGCGTGCTGCTCCCTCAGTCCGCCGGAAGCAAGGCATGGTGGGGCCGCATGCGCTGGGTCCGGTCCACCCGCGGCTGGTCCCTCAGTCCACTGGAAACATGGCTCTGCGGGCCCAGAGCTGCTGGGTCTGGTCCGCCCGCTGCACATTCCTCAGTCCGCTGGAAGCACGGCACGGCGGTCCCAGAGCTGCTGGGTCCGGTCCCTCCGCCGCTCATTCCCCAGTCTGCTGGAAGCACGCCACTGCGGACCCAGAGCTGCTGAGTCTGGTCCACCCGCCGGTCGTTCCCCCGTCCACTGGAAGGACGGCATGGTGGGTCCGGAGCTGCTGGGTCCGGTCCGTCCGCCGCTCGTTCCCCATTCTGCTGGAAACATGCCTCTGTGGGCCCGGAGCTGCTGGGTCCCGTCCGCCCGCCGCATGTTCCCCAGTCCGCTGGAAGCACAGCACTGCAGGCCCGGAGCTGCTGGGTCCAGTCCGCCCACTGCTCGTTCCGCAGTCCGCTGGAAACACGGCATGGCCGGCCCGGAGCTGCTGGGTCAGGTTCACCCGCCCCTCATTCCCCCTCTATCTCATTTTTCAGACTCCTATAGTGTGCAGAGTAGAGGTCTTTCACTTTCTTTGTTAGGTTTGCTCCTAGATATTTCATTTTTCTGGGTGCTATTGTTAAAGAGATTGATTCCCCAATTTATCTTTGTTTGAGTCTGTTGTTTGTGTAGACAAAGGCTACTGATCTCTTTTATTTAAATTGAATTCTTCATTGGTACAATTTATTTACATCTCACAATCATATATAACATTGGGGAATTTGTACCAGTATATGACACAAGTTAATTCTCATTTTTACCCATATCCCTACCACCCACACCTCCCCACCTCCTTTATACACACTCTTTTATTTTCTTTCTGTATCATATTTATACCTTCCCCTCATTATATACGCACACAAAATTTCCTATGGAAATTTCCCACTCTATAAAAGCTGTCATACTTTCTAGAGCTCATTTGCATCTACAGGTGTTCAGGTCAAAGAGAAGATGCGGAATTTGCCTGTTATCTATTGTTTTCACTTATTAGTATATCCTCCAGGTGTCTCCATTTGCACATAAATGAATCAATCTTATCATTCTTTATGGCAGACTACCAATCCATTTTATACAAAAACAACATCTTCCTTATCCACTCTAATGTTGATGGGCATGTGCATTTTTTCCAAGATTGAGCTATCACGAACTGAGCTGCTATGAACAAAGGTGTACATCTGTCTTTCCAATGTGAATTTTAAAATTCTTTTGGGTATATTCCTAGCAGGGGGATATCAGCGTCAAATGGGACCCCAAGTCCTATTTTTCTGAGAAATCTCCACACAGATATCCACAATGGTTGCACAAGTCTACAATACCAGCAACAGTGGAGAAGGGTTTCTTTCTCCCCACAGCCATGCCAGCATTTATTGTTGGTTGATTTTGTGATAGCAGCCATTCTTTGTGGAGTGAGATGAAATCTCAGTGTTGTTTTCATTTGCATCTCTCGAAAAACCAGTGATGTTGAACATTTCTTCATATGCTTCTTGGCTGCTTTCACTTCAGCCTCTGAGAAGTGTCTGTTCATTTCAGATGCCCATTTTTGAATTGGGTCTTATAACTTGGGAAGGCTGATCTGTTTGAGTTTTGTATATTGTAGATAATAACCCGTTGTCTGATAAATATCTAATAAAGATTTTTTTCACATGTTATTGGTTGTCTTTTAGCAGTGCCAGCGACTTCTTTGGCTGTGCAGAAGCTTTTAAGTGGAATGAGATCCCACATGTGAATTCTTTCTGCTAGTTCTCGTGCTTTAGAGGTTTTATTCATAAAGTCTCTGCCTAAGCCAATGTCTCCAAGAGTTTTACTTAGACTGTTTTCCAGCAGGCTTATTGTTTCTGTTTTAATGTTTAAGTCTCATATCCATTGTGAGTTTAGTATTGTGCATGGTGAAAAAGATAGGTCTAGCTTTAGCTTTTGGCAGGCTAAAGCCCAGTTTTTCCAGCAACATTTGTTAAAGAGGCTGTCTTTCTTCCATTGGGGATGTTTGGCATCTTTGTCAAAGATAAGGTGGCTTAGTGTATCCGAAGTTGTTTCTGGGATTTCTAATCTATTCCCCTGGTCCTCGGGTCTGTTACTTTGCCAGTACCATGCAGTTTTTATCACAGCAGCTTTATAGTACTTTCAAGTTGGGGATTGTAATACCCCCTGCCATGTCGTGGTTGCTTAAAATTGCTTTTGCTATTCTAGGTTTCTTGTGTTTCCAGATGAATTTTTGTACTATTTTCTCTAGGTCTGTGAAGTATACTGTTGTAATTTCAATTGGAATTTCATTGAATCTGTATAATAGTTGTGGGAGTATAGCCATTTTCACGATATTGGTTCTCTTGACCCAGGACAAGTGATATCTTTCCACTTTCTGGTTTCCTTTTCTATCTCAGTCTTCAGAGTCCTATAGTTTTCAGAGTAGAGGTCTTTTACTTCCTTTGTTAGGTTGATTCCTAGATATTTCATTTTTCAGGGTGTTACTGTGAAAGGGATTGCCTCCCCAATTTCTCTTTCAGTGAATCTGTTGTTTGTATAGTCAAAGGCTGTTGATTTTAGAGCATTGATCCTGTATCCAGCAACACTACCAAATTTGGTAATTAAGTCTAGAAGTCTTTTGCTTGAGTGTTTATGATCTTCTAGGTAGAATATCATATCATTAGCGAATAATGACAGTTTAACTTCTTCCTTTCCTATCTGTATTCCTTTTATATCTTTGCCCTGCCTAATTGCTATGGGTAATTTTTCCAGTACTATATTGAACAAGAGTGGTGACAGCGGGCATCCTTGTCTCATTCTTGATCTTAGTGTAAAATGTTTCAGTTTTTGCCCATTGAGTATGATGCTGGATTTTGGTTTCTTATAAATAGCTTGTATTAAATTGAGATAAAGTCCATCAATTCCAATTCTCTGTAGGGTTTTGATCATAAATGGTGTTGGATATTGTCAAATGCTTTTTCTGCATCTATTGAGGTAATCATATGGTTTTTGTCCTGGAGTCTGTTAATAGAGTGTATTACATTGATTGATTTATGTATGTTGAACAAGCCTTGCATCCCTGGGATAAATGCGACTTGATCAGGATGGATGATTTTCTTGGTAACTCTCTGTATTCTGTTTGCAAATATCTTATTGAGGATTTTTGTGTCAGTGTTCATTAGAGAGATGGGCCTGTAGTTTTCTTTTTTGGTGGGATCTTTCCCTGCCTTTGGAATCAAGGTGATGGCTTCTTCAAGGAATGATTTTGGGAGTACTGTTTCCCTTTCAGTTCCATTAAAAAGATTGAGAAGTACCCGTATTAACTCTTATTTATAAGCTTTGTAGAATTCAGAAGTGAAGCCATTAGGACCAGGACTTTTCTTTGTTGGCAGGATTTTTATTACGTTTTCAATTTCCCAGATTGATATTGGGTTGTTTAACATTTATATATCCTCCTCATTCAGCTTTGAAAGTTCATATGTGTCTAGGAATCTATACATTCCTTCTAGATTTTCCCTCTTCTTGGAGTATAGATTTTCAAAGTATGTTTTTATGATCCTTTGGACTTCTTCTGGGTCTGTGCTGATTTCCCCATTTTATTTCCTTATAGTATGGATTTGAGCCTTTTCCTTCCTTTGTTGGATAATGTTGGCTAAGGATCTGTTGATCTTATTTATCCTTTCAAAGAACCAACTCTTTGTTTCATTGATTCTTTGTATTGTTCTCTTTGTGTCCATTGCATTAATTTTTGCCCTGATCCTTATAACTTCCTCTCTAGTATGTACTTTGGGTTTGTTTTGCTCCTCTTTTTCTGATTTTCTGAGGTTCAGCATTACATTGTTTATTTCACTTTGCTCTATATTCTGAGTGTAGGCATTCACTTCTGTGTATTTCCCTCGCTGAACTGTTTTCATTTTGCCCCATAAATTACTGTGTGGTGTGCTGGGGTTGTCATTTAGTTATAGAAACTGTTTAATTTTTCTTTGATTTCTTTTGTGTCCCATTGGTTGGTTAATAGAGTGTTGTTCCATTTTCATGTGTTTGTGAGGACCTTGTAATTTCTTCTGCTATTCAGCTCCAGTTTCAAGGCACTATGGTCTGATAGTATGCAGGGGATAAGTTCGATTCCTTTGCATCTACTTAAGCTTTTTCTGTGGCCTAGAATGTGATCTGTTTTGGAAAATGATTCATGAGCAGCTGAGAAGAAGGTATATTCTCGCTTTGAAGGGTGAAAAATTCTGTAGGCATCTATTAAGTGCATTTGCTCAAAAGTTTGATTTATCTCAAGTATTGATTCTTTGTCCAGTTGATCTGTCAACTTGTGACAATGGTTTATTAAAATCCCCTACGAGTATTGTAGTCATGGATAAGTGGCTTTCCTTGTCCAATAATGTTTGTTTTATATAGTTGGGTCCATTAGTGTTCGGTTCATAAATATTTATGATTGTTATTTCTTTCTCTTGGATAGTTCCGTATACGAGAATATAGTGATCTTTATCTCTTTTAATCAGTTTGGGTATGAAATCTATTTTATCTGCAAACAAGATAGCCACTCCTGCTTTTTTGCACTTTCCTGTGGCATGGAGGATTGTTTTCCAACCTTTTATTTTCAATCTATAGGTTTCCTTCTCAATTAGGTGTGTTTCCTGTATGCAGCAGATTGTAGGATCTTGCATCTTGATCCAATCTGCTAGTCTGTTTCTTTCAGTTGACCCATTGAGTCAATTGACATTAATGGTTATGACTGATATGGACATATTCAGAGCTGCCATGTTTCCCTGTTCTTGGTTCTTTTTTTCTTTGCTTTTCCCCTTTTCTATTTAGTTTCTTGGTTGCCCCAATGAATTCACTCTCCTGGGTCTCGTGTGTATGGAATTTTTTTTTTTTCCCCCAAGATGTTCTTTAGGATGTTTTGGAGTGCAGGTTTCCTGTTTGTAAAGTTATTCAGGTGTTCTTTTTCATGGAAGTATCTTATTTCTCCTTCTATTCTGAAAGAGAATTATGCAGAATACAACAGTCTAGGTTGGAGGATGCTTTCCTGCAATGCTTGAAATACTTCCCTCCATGCTCTCCTTGCATTGATTGTTTGTCTGCTGTGATCCCAATGCGCTTTCCTTTGTAGGTGATTTTCTTCCTTTCTCTCACTGCTTTCAATATTTCATTCTTTTGTTGTGCATCTTGAACCTTGATAATTGCATCTAGGTGTAGATATTTTTATGTCATGGCCTTTTGGAGTTCTTTAGGCCGCATTTATCTGTATGTACATTTCTTTTCCTGTGAAGTTTTCTGTTGTTATCTCTGACAGTAGCTTTTTTATATGTTTTACGCTGCCTCCTGCTTCCTCAGTGACTCTGATCAGTCTTATTTTTCTTTGAGTCATCTAGAAGCTGTTGGGTTGATTTTTCATGGTCCCTTACTCTTTTCCATAGATTATATCTTTTGTGCTCATTGGGTGCTATGCTGTCCTCTAGGTCTGAGATTTGGTTCTCTGCTTCATTCATCGTACTTTGCAAGCTTTTGTTCTCCTTTATCATTCCCTGGAGCTCTGCTTGATGCTGTTTAAAGGTCACATTGCTTCTGCTATCTTGGATTCTATCATCTCACTGTCTCTTCTCTAATGATGTCTTTCACTGTGAACAGTATCCCTGTTTGGACCTCAGAGATGAGTTCTGATTTCATTTTACTAGATCCACTTTAGTTACCATCTCCAAGAATCCAGTTGTTAGAGTTTCAGTTTGCCCTAATTCCCTTTCCTCTGAATTTCCCTGTGGTGGTGATCTTTGTCTTGTGTGTGTGTGTGTGTGTGTGTGTGTGTGTATTTTCTCATTTCTACTCTTTCATTGTTACTAATACTATTCTTTGCCTGCTGACAGGGCAATGTTTGTTGCAGGTGTCTTTCTATTATCTGGGACCCTTTGGATGTGGCACCTTGCTGTGGTGTCCTCCTTTAATTTGTAATGACCCTTGAGAGTTCTCAGTTCTGACATATCATGGGAGGTATTTGAACCGAACAATGACTTCATCTTTGTTATTATAATACAATCAATGTCAATATCAGTATTAAACATTAAATAAAATGGAAAGTTTTGTTAATTTCTTTTCTGAAGACTTTGAGCTTATGAGTTATCTCTATGTCCATATGCCAAAATTTAGAATTAATCAGCAATGTGTATACAACATGTAGATCATTAATGTACCCACCACGCCCTTTGGGGATTAGAGGTCACTGGGGAATCAGGGAGGTAGGGGGGTAGAAGAAGGGTGATATAGTTTTAGCAGATTTATGAAGATCACCTATACTCTAGAACCTTATATATGCCTGCAGGCAATAGAGGACAAAAGGGTATATATTAAACAGTATCAATTATATGTTGTAAGACTATTGGAGATTTTGCACATCTTCTTATAATAATACAGGAGAAGAAATAGGGCAGCCTAAGAGTCTTTTACTTCTGGTATTGCTTCTGACAGGAAGATAGGAGAGGGTGTGTGGAGAAGGGCTGAATAGAGGGATCTAGGTATAGATGCCAAAATAGAAGCTAGATTTCTTTTTTTTTTTAATCTTGCCTAGTCTCTTAGTGCAGCACAAGTGTCCAGCAATGCAGGAAATTGCTCTGGCTCCTCTGGGACCTGGGTCCTCACAATGTAACCCTGGGGTGGGGTTTTGGCTTGTCAGCGAGCCTCAATCCTCCATGGTAGGGATGGTGCCTGCAGACTTTATCTCACTCCTCACCATACGGCTCCAGGGTGGAGCCGGCCAGTGGGCAGGCCTCAGCCCTCTAATGCCACCGGGAATGGAATGGCACCCGGGGTAGCCGAATACTCTGCACCACTCTCTGACATTATATTTTTAACAACCCACATTTAAATAAATATGCTACATGTAGTACAGTTCCTATTTTAAATAAATATAACCTTCACATATGTTTTAGAATGTAGCAAACTTTTAATAATAGTTTTAATGGTCACAATCTTTCCTTATTTTATGACAGTGTTTATGTGCACACTTGTACTGAGGGTAAATTGATAATACTAATTTTACATCCAAGCATCTTTAAATTTGTCCATAAATAACAATTAGAAAATATAAAATTAGCTGGGGACTTAGCTCAGTGGCACAGCACCTCCCTGGCAAGCAAGAGGCTCTGAGTTTTATGTCAGACACCAAAAATTGATAGATGATTAGATAGATAGATAGGTAGATAGATAGATAGATAGTTGATGGATGCTAGATAGATATTAAAGAACTATAGCAGCAAGTTATATTTGGGTAGAATATTTTTCTTTGTAATGTCAATAAGTTATTTAAAGCATTCTAAAACATATGGCCTCAAGATATCAAACGTGTATCTATAAGCATTCAAAATGTAAAAACTTTTAAAAGTGTGATATCATGAGTCCTACCTCCAATATCATGATGTAGTTATTCGCTAATTCTATGCATTTTATTTGACACTTGGGGCAATTTATTCTTACTCTTTCATCTATCTCTTGAGAATAAAAATTTTCTCTTATACCTCAGTTAAATCAACTGCAATATTTTTACAATGAACAAATAATATATAATTCACACCTAATTCACTGATTTTTTCATTACTCTCTTTTTACAGTTATTTTCATTTTCAAAATAGTTTTTAAACTGAAACAAATGCATAAAAATTGTGCACATAGTATCAAACACGTTTTAACCTGTCTTCCATTCTGCCTTCCTTCTTTCCTAATCCACTAAGTACCTATGGATCAAACAGTGCATAGATATATCTATTGAGTCTTTGGTTCATATTTTTCTTCTTTTCTTAACTTTCACTATACTGAAACT
Source organism: Thryonomys swinderianus (assembly GCA_004025085.1). Classification (NCBI taxonomy): domain Eukaryota; kingdom Metazoa; phylum Chordata; class Mammalia; order Rodentia; family Thryonomyidae; genus Thryonomys; species Thryonomys swinderianus. Next base: position 18,454 of record PVIC010023328.1, on the reverse strand, counting down.
TTTCAGAACTTCAGGACAATTGTATAGCAGATTAAAGTCGATTGAATTTGCCTAATTATTTTTTATTCTTAGATTCATTTGCAATATCACTACAATATACACCACCTGCAGGAGCTTCATTTTGTTTCATTTAACACCTCAGGTAAGAAATGTGTTTTATCCCTTTAATGGAGAAGTTATCTCTGATGACTTTTCAAACATGGTACATAAGATTTTGTTCAGTCTTCATTGTACAAAGATTTTTTTCATTTGTTATTCATAAGTAATATATGGGCCAATACTATGTGGTTACAACTGGCCTGACATACAGACAACTCAGGTTATGATTGGACTTTTAGGTTAACTTATCACCAAAGTCTTGTGGTACAACCCAAATGCCAACTACTTATTCTTATGCTTACAGATGGTTTCATATACAGATCTACAGACTCCATTTGTTTATTTTATTTTGTTTTGTTTGTTTTGCAGTACTAGGATCAAAATTGGGCCCTTGTGCTTCCAAAGTAGGTGCAGTACCAGTTGAACTAAATCCCCTACCCCATATACAGATTTAAACCTAAAAGGATTCTGGAAGAAACATTATAGTATCTTTCCCCATATGAGGTTAATTGTGATATCCTGGCAAATATCAATCTAAGAACACTGAGACCAACCTGTGTACAGGAGTGAGAGTTTGAAGCCTGTGCATAGGAGCCTGAGTCTTCAGTTGACCAACTTACATTATAACCAGTCCTTGTGAATGTATTGAATTCCTAAGTCAAAAGTCCCTTGTAATAATAATTGCTGTTGAATCAATTCTGACACCTCAGTGGATACATCACCAAAATATATAACTGAATTGTACATGAAGTTTTCAAGGAATTGGAGAACTTACATATAACTGGATGCTTAAAATTTTATATATATATATATATATATATATATATATATATATATATATATATATATATATATATATATATGTTAAATTAAATATAAATGTTAAAACATCTGTTCTATGAGATGCCACATTTATAAATAAAATATATGTACAGCTGGGTGTGGTTGCTCATGCCTGTAATCCCAGAATTCAGGAGGCAGAGACAGGAGGATTGCTGAGTTAGAGGCTTGCCTGGGCTACATAGTGAGCTCAGGGCCAGCCTGAACTACAAAGCAAGACCCTGCCTCAAAAAAAAATATATATATATATATACAAACATACATACATACATATACTCTATAGACTAAAATAATTTTAAGACTTTGGGCCTAATAGCTGCTACACATTCTTTTGTATACAAATATGCCTCATTCTAATGTTCTATGCACAAAAATTCTGAATCTTTGATATCTTTTTTATTTCATTTTAGCTAGCAAATACAGTAGGAGTCTGTTCTTTTCTAACACCATATATTCTACTTTTACTACCACATAACTTGAAACTAATTCATGTAATTCCTTATAAAGTTTAAAACAGTTCAAATATGTTGGGTCCCCAAAACCCTTGTGATATAGATCAAGAAGTTGTATCTCTTTGGCATATCAGACATTCTTTACCATGTACATGTTATTGGAAGCATATACACATAATTCTGTGCCTGTACAAAATACACGAGCTTCTTTATCTTCAACAAGTGTTTTATGAAAAGAAGGAAGAAGAAGAAGAGAAGAAAAGCAATTAATTCATCATAGGAGGAAGAACACTGTAGACTCTGAGCTCCATTCAGTTTTTAGTTTTGATTTCTAAAGCTGCATGATCTAGGGAAGTTTCTTAATTTCTTTGAGCTTCTATTTCTTTATAAAGAGGAATAATGTTGCTTATCTTGCTTAATTATTATAAGAACCTAAGGTATTTTTTGGATGTTAAAAGTATAACATAAATAATAAACAGTGTGTTTTATAATTAAAACATCCCTGAGGGATTGTAATCAAGTTATAAAAGCACTAATTAGGTAGATAAAAGGCAAATAAATTACTAGTGAAGTGGAATTTAGAAGGTATAATTAACACACACTTTATCAGGATTCAGAAGATATATTATCAACACTAAATTAATTCTATAAAATAGTTTAATCAGTAGTTAGAAATTTCAAAATTATTTAGGTCTATACTGCATCACCTTCAAGTAGGTGACTTAAATTGAAATGTTTCCTCTAATCTTAGAAAATAACTAATTAACATATCACCATGCATCATATTTTGAGTGGGGGAGTTGCATTAATTTGAAGTAGAATTAAATAATAAAAGATATAGGAAATTGACTACTGAATTGATAATTATTTACAATGGATTTTTGCCAATATTTCTACTCTTCAAATACTCTGTCACGATAGATAATTGAATTATTGTAGGTAGTGACAGAAAATAAAACTAGTAAAAATACTAGTGGTAATAGTTACAAATACATTTTAAATATGTGTATATACAAATTAATTCTCAACTTATCCAGAATAATGAAAGTAAAAGTAAAGTATATCATCTGAAAAATAAGTCTTTTCACTGGCATTAGCGGTCTATCAACAAAACTATTTAACCAAAATTAGTACAATTTTTTTTCAATTTTTGTATAGAATTCATACATTACCAAAAAAATTGAAAGAATAAGCATTTGAAGAGAAAATGTTTTATCATGTTCCATCATTATAGGATCTAAAAGCAGAATGATAGATATTAAATGGTTGATTATCTCCCTGGACTATAGTAATCAGATTTTCCTATCTACATAAGATTTACACTGTCAAAATAAAAAGGGCAAGTCTGCACAGTAGACATATTGATAGCAGCAGAAAGTTTGTTTTTTTTCTTTGAGTTTATTCATACATTTTATACATACATTATGATCAACACTAAGAATTTGTACTTGAACATGACACTTTCGATTCTCATTTTTCCCCTGCCCTCCCTACAACCCCTACCCATTATATATAATATATATATATATATATATATATATATTCCTTACTTTTTGATATCAAGGTTTTTTTCTTCCCCTACTTTACCTTCCCCTACCCACCCTTTCCCTTTTCCTTTTGCACATTTCCTTCCTATTTAACATTACCTATTGACACCACTGATGAAAAGAAATACTACTATTGTAAGTACAGTTGAGATAGCTAAAATATATTGAGAGCAAGTTGCAATTTGTAATGAAATTATAAATTGAATAAGTTAAGTATAGCTCTTTTCTAAAGTGCCTGTTTTGTTTTGTTTTGTTTTGTTTTGTTTCCAATACCAGGGATCAAATTCAAGACCTTGCACTTGCCAGGCAGGTGCTATGCTGCTGAGGTACATCCCTGGCCTGGGAAGATTTCCAATCATATTTTTAGTTTTTCCCATGCTGTAGGTATTGGAGATCAGCAAACATGCCATTTTCTAGAATGTTAGGACACTTATCGTTTTACCATCTCAGGTATAGTAGTAATAGCTTGGTTCACAAATGCTTCTGTTTGGGAACAATTTATTTGGTAAACAGAAGCCTTCAGAAAAAAATATCTACCTCCATTCACAAACTCTGCATCCTGTTTTAATTCATACAGGGTGATGTATACAACTGTGGGCACCTTTCTTTCATGTATGTGAAGGTAGTCATCTTTCTCATTCTGACGTGTTGTCATGGATTCCTGTAATCAAGATTGAAGTCACAGACAGACCTGTGCACATTTTCTGTGAAGTTTTTTCATTTTCTTTTTAGAACATTATGGTACAGTATAACCTTGCAAAGTCATGGTTCAGAGTCTGTATCCTCAGGCCTTCATGGATTTTTTTTTTTTTTGCCATAGGCTTGCAAGTAGCCAATCGGAGAGTGTTATTCAATTATCCTTGCTGGTGTTTGACTGTTGCCCTGTAACCCATCTCTAGCAGATACACAGCAGTACTCTCCTAACAGGTTGTTGTACTGCAAGTAGCTATGTCTAGTATTTTGGTATTATTGTTCTTAAAGTCCTAAGACCCCTGAGATGCCACCAAAAGACCCTGCATCTTCTAAGGTTTTACAGAAACAGTATTTTATTAAAATAAATTACAGGACTGTAAGAGGCATACCATATTTAGGGTTTAAACTATAAAAATAGGCATTGGCAGACATTTTGCTGATCATATCTGAAATTTATGATTTTTTCACAACACAAGGTGCTCTGGGAATGTAATCCTCATGACTTTTGGGCATTCACTGTATTGTACAGTATTATTCAATCTACTGTACCATTTCCAGACCCTTTGTTCATTCAAGAAATAGAATGTGTACTAAACCAGACTGCCTGTTGCATACAGGGCCAGTATGAAAGCATGGATCACAAAATCATTGTTCATGGAATGGCTTGATAGCCATTTTACACCTACAGTTAAGAAATATCTTTCTGAAAATCAAGTGCCTGAACGGTCTCTTCTTCTCATGAACAATACCCAGCACATCCTCCAATCTTGTTAAATGACATGGACACTGACTTGGACTTCATGAAGATCAAGGTCCTCCCCCCAAGAAAGATCAAGTCTCCCACAAAGTGGCTTCTCTTCTGGAGCCCATGACTAGCAAGTGATCTACATCTTCAAGAAGCTGTACACAGAGTCACTCTTTACTAGATATTTTAATGTTACTGATGAGATGTCCCTGGCTCTGAAAGAGTTCTTGATAGGAATATAACACAAATACACAATGAATAGTATGTTTTATAATTAAAACATCCCTCAGGGTAGTAATTAAGTTATAAAAACACTAATTTAGGTAGATAAGAGGTAAAGACATTTCAATGTCCTTCACTGCATCCATCCAACATAGAGGACGCTGTGGCCAGAATGTGTCACTGCAAATGACTTTGAAGAGTCCAGTGTATAGAAAGTGGTGAGATTGTGTCCATGAGCAAGAGGATTGGTCTGGATATTCATGGTCCAGACATTGAGAACCATAAGGAGGAGCTGATGAAGGAAGAACTTGCTAAACTCCACAGTGAACAGCAGAAGGTGCTTGCTGAGGAACATTCCACTGAATAAGAGGAAGGCAGGGAAGAGGTTAGCAGTGATGTGACAAAATCCATTATGGAAAAATGAAATGAATGCCAAGATTTCTTTGAGAAGCACCAGCCCATCATAACTGCACCAGAGTGTTGAATCTGATGAATCATGTCATGGTCTCTCATCTCTAGAGAGTCATGAAGCACAGGAAAAACAAACAAACAAACAGGTAACATTATATTTTCATCAAAACTGACCCTGAAGCTAAGAAACAAAGAAGGGAGGAAATTTCGGAAAGAGATCTTCCCCATGTACTTATGCAGGGGGACTCTCCTTCCAAACAATAACCTTTTCCCCACCTCTTTTTTGTTCTCCACACCAGAAGTTACCTCAAAGAGTAGTGTCTGTCTCTTCCTACTATTCCACACTCTACTTTGTTCACTTGAGTGATTAAAATACATATGGTTCAGAACAAATTAACTTTATTTGCATTGAACCTTATGGGAAAATTTCTGTTCATGACCAATTTACAAATAGAATCACAGAATAAATGAAGTTTGTGACTGAAGGGACATGTACTTGTGTTGCTTTCAATCAGTATCTGAGCATCATATATAAATTATTTTCAGTTGAGTACTTTTCCTTACTTTGACTTAACTTCAGAAGTGCTTTATTATTACTTATTGCTAAGGAAAAATAACCACATGATCTCTTAAGGGCATCACTGATAATAGTATGCTACTGATTACTAAAATAATATTTACTTAAGGATTAATTTTTATAAATTTAATGAGATAACTGATATATCTGGATTGTTCAATTGGTGAAACATTTTTCAGTTTCAATTTAAATGAAGCCCTATTATACTTTTCAGTACTATTGGACAAAGAAATTATATAGAATATATGCCACTTCAGTATAAATATAGTCATCTCTCTCAAACTGCTATTTTTCTGGACTTTTGTTCAAACTAAAACTCAGAATATTCTTTACAATGGAAAAAGTTAGAAAATAGAGGAAAATCAAATGCTCATATTTGTAAGGAGGATAATACGAATCCTCAGGGGTGGTAGACAACATGGTAGATCACATCAAATTAGCTTAGCTGCAAGTTTTTTCATAGTATTTGCATTACTTTTTGATTTAGGCTAAAACTGGAAAGAAGAGGCATTTGTAAGGAAACTAGAACTAAAAGAGCTGCTGAGTACATGTTCTAAAACTTGGTGTAGGGCTGCCGCTGCTTCAGTCTCCACTGGTCAAGGCTGATAATTGGGTTTACCATGTGCAGCAGGGGCACAGATTGACTGAAGTTCCTCCACTTCCTGCCTAATACATTCTGTTAGATTCTGGATGGTGTTGTGTGGTGGGAGGTACTGGTTAACCAGTCACTCATAGAACAGAACTAATAACAATAAGATACAAGTGTGGGTTCCAAGTAGCTATCATAATTACAGATTTTCTTTGTGAGTTCCTATTTTTAGCTGGTCTAACCCAGTTTACATTATCCCTTTTTACTATCTAACAGCTCTGTTGCCTTGTAGGAAAACATTAGATGCTGAAACAACTGCTGTACATGGGCCACTTAATTAGCTTCTGTCACTGATTAACGTGTAATCTTTAGAAACAATGCCTTATTCTATATCATGAATGCCCCTCTTTGACCATCACTAATTATATAACTAGTGCACTGTAAGGGTGATGATGCAGAGAACTTGTTGATTTCACTTTCTGTAGTTTTTCTTAAAGCCATTGTGACATTGTTATTCATGTAGATTATAAATAAAATATAACAGTGGGAAAATTTATGACCTCAATAAATAGAAAAAGGAAATAAGCATCAACAAAGAGAGAAAAATGAACTAGTGACTAACCTATTGATATACTGTCTTTGCTACAAGATAATGCTAAATTAAAGAATATCTAAATCTAAATCCAATATTTAGTGACTAAGTAGAAATTGTTGTTGAGAGTATAAAATAAAACTACTGTAAATTCAGGTGCTTGCTAAGCAAAATACCACCTTTCAGTTTCTTTAAAAAGCATTAAATCTGTATGTGTATTACTTATTGACAGAATATTTTGAATGTACTGGATTAAATAAAGAATAATATTACAGTTAACTTCTCCAATTTCTTTTTTACTTTTTTAAAGCAACCACTAGAAATTGGAAATTAAATATTTGGATGATATATTTTTATTGGATGATAGTTGTCTAAACACCTTGTATGTAAGAAATTTCTAAAATCAATTCTTATCATAGTGACCTTATTTAATCAACAGGTAAAATTAATATCTTCTCAAAGTTCTTTGGTTTAGCTTTTGTTTACTGTTGAAGAGTTGGATCTATGATTAGCTAGGCACCTTGAGAAGTATATCTATTGTAAATTAAAAACTTTGGAACATGATTAAAGTCTTTTAACATCTTTCACAGGTAAATTTGCCAAGGAATGTAACATTCCTTTCTATAAAACATCAACAAAATAAATTTTCACAAATATTAAGACTCTTCTATGTCCAGAATTGTTTAAGTAAAATTACTTTTGAATTTAGTTTTTGACTATAATGATTTATTTCAATGTCTCTAGGAATTTTATTAAAATATCAAATTCTTACTGCCTCCCAGGATCATAAAATATGCAGAGGAAAATGGGCCTTTGATAGCTTTCTAGTGCTCACTTCAGCAGCACATATACTAAAATTGATAGCTTTCTAAAGACACTCAAATACTCACTCAGAATCTACATTTTACAGTTTCGAGATATTCACATATCATCCTGGCAATTCCATGGATGACTTCAGGATTATATTTAGAATATAAGCCGATCAAAATATACAATGAAAGTTTTGAAATATTTACATTAACTTTTTTTTTTTACCAAAACCTATGTCTAATGGTGATTGATAATTTCTCCTATGTACAACTTCAAATCCATCTGTACCTTTAGAGGTGATTAATATATTGCCCTAGTTAAAACTTCAACTTCCACTGTACCTTTAGAGTTCTTATTTTTCTTAAATGTTATTTGATTTTGCAAAAAAGAAAATACTTAAAATAGTCTTTTTGAGAAAAAAAAATTTATGGATGTTTGCATTATACTTTGAAGCTTGTTCTCAAAACCTAAGTGTATCATTCTCTCAGAATCCTGTATTGCCACAGAGAATTTTTGAAGCTAGTGTTCCCATGAGATTTATAAATTTATGAACTTAAATAATATATTCCTCTAGAAATAACATTTTATGTAAATGTTGCTTGCTAAAAATATAGAATTAAAGATGAGTAAAGTAAAACTTATCTCAGAAGTTTGGCTCATTTGACCTGAGTCAGACATTATAGAGGAAAAAATAAAATTTACCAAATAAAAATTCATGTTCAGTGGCTTTTTAGCTCAAATAACTTATAAAATATCTCATGATTAGTTGAATATGAACACCCTTAATCTCATTTATTTTCAAGTAAGGGCCTATGTGTTCTATTACTTTACAGAATATTTATTTTGTTAGTTATAATTTATTGTCATTTAGTTATATATGTCAGTATAAAACAAAATGATTAAAATAAAACATTTCTATAAATTGAATAAGTGAAATTATTTCTCTATTGATGCTAGATTTAATATGAATTTAAATGTTCTATAAAATTAGACAATCAGAAAATTTAAAAATATATTGCCTTAATTTTTGCAGTTGTTTGATTTTGTAGACCTGCAGCCATTTTAATGACTACCAGAAGAGGCTGTGAGCACTCATCACTAGACTAACCCTTTTGCCTACATTTTCATAAAGCACATGCTATGCTTATTAGTGGATAAGACCACTCACATTAATTTATTTAGTCTATGAATGACTATGCCTCCCAAACCTACAGGTTCATACACACAAACACACACACACACACACACACACACATCTATATTACATAAAGGGAGGATTACTTGGCTATCCATCAGGTACTACAAACTTATTTGACTGAAACTGACTTTCAATTTTAGTCTCTTCACCCCAAATCTTCAAATTATTCATTCTTTCTCTTGAATTCCCATTGCAGCTCTTCACATGGTAGTGTAAAAAAGAAATTGGGTTATAAAAGTTTTGTTTATAAAGTCTTTCCTTAATCTAATGTCTCCAACATGTTTGCCTAACATGTTTTGCAGAAGATTTAGTGTTTCTCTTTGAATATTTAGCTCCCTTATCCACTTTGATTTTAATTTAGTACACAGTGAATGAAATAGAACTAGTTTTAGTCTTCGGCAAGTCAAAGCCTAGTTTTTCCAGAACCATTTATTAAAGAGGCTGTATTTCCTCCAATTATGATATTGGGCTCCTTTGTTAAAGATGAGGTGACATAGTGCATCTGAAGTTTATTCTGGATCTTCTAATCCATTGGTTCTCAGGCCTGTTACTTCACCAGTACCATACCACTTTTATCACAGTGGCTTTGTGTTATAGTTTTAGGTTGGGGATTGTGATACCCCCAACTATGTTCTTGTTTCTTACAATTGCTCTTGCCATTCTAGGTCTCTTGTGGTTCCAGATGAATTTTTGGATTATATTCTTTAGATCTGTGTAATATACTGTTAGGATTTCAATTGGTATTCAGTTATGAAAACCTGAAGATATAAATGAGCTCTAAAATATATGGTACATATTGTGAAATAGAAAATATTCAGAGGGAAATGTGGTGTAGAGGCAAGCAACAAGGGAAAGAAAAAATATGATGATAATAAAAAAAGGTGAACAGATTCCGTTTCTGGTGGAAGTGGACTGAGGGCTGCCTACCAGCCCACTGTACCCAGAAGCGGCACAGACTTGGCTACCTCAGTCACCATTCTGTTTTCAGCAGTGGCAGAGGACTGAAGCCTGCCCACTGGCCCACTGTACCCCAGAGTGGTGCAGACTCGGCCACACTGGGTGCCATTCCGATTCCGGCGGTGGTGGATTGAGGGCTGTCCAACAGCCCACTGTAGCTTGGAGGGGCGTGGACTCAGTACCTCGGGTGCCATTCTGTTTCGGGCAGCAGCAGAGGACTGAAAACTGCCCACCGGCCCACTCCATCCCAGAGCTGGGCAGTGAGGAGTCAGGCACAGATGCCTGGTTCCATCCCCACCACAGAGCATTGAGGGCCTCGAGCCGGCCCCAATACCATCCTGGAGCTGCACTGTGAGGACCCAGTTTCCAGAAGAGACAGAGCCATCTCCTGTGTCCCTCCACAGGAGGCGTGCTCCTGGAGCGGCACTGAGAGACCAGTCAAGACAAAAATATAAATAAATAAATAAATTTTCAAAAAGGGAAACTAGCTTCTATTTTGCCATCTACTCCTAGATGCCTCTATTCATCTCTTGTCCACACACCCTCTCCTATCTTCCAGTCAGAAGCAATACCCAAAAGAGAAAGACTCTTAGGCTGCCCTATTTCTTCTTCTGTATGATGATAAGAAGGTGTGCAAAGTCTCCAATGGTCTTACAGCATACAGTTGGTACTGTTGTATATATGCCCTTTTATCCTCTATTACCCACTGGTATATAAGAGGTTCTAGGGTATAGGTGATCTTCATAAATCTGCTAAACCTATTTCATTCTACTCCTGTCTCCCTACATCCCTGATTCCCCAATGACCTCTCATCCCCAAAGAGTTCAGGGTGTACATTTATGATCTTTATATACATTGCTGATTGATTCTAAATTCTGGCATATGGACAAAGAGGTAACTCAAAAGATCAAAGTCTTCAGAATAGAATATAACAAAACACTTTATTTTATTTACTGTGTTTAATACTGATATTGGCATTGATTTTATTACAGTAACAAACATGATGTGATTTTTCTGCTCAAATACTTCCAATGATGTGTCAAAACTGAGAACTCTCAAGGGACATTACAGATTCAACAAGGATACACCAATGAGAACACATCCAAAGGGCCCCAGATAATAGAAAGAGGCCTGCAACAAATATTGCCCTGTTATCAGGCAAAGAAGAGCATTAGTAACAACAGAAGAGTAGAAATGAGAAAATACACAAAAATCAAGACACAAAGATCACCACCACAGGGAAATTCAGAGAAAAGGGAAATATGGCAAACTGAAATTCAAACACCAGGACTCTTGGAGATGGTAATTAAAGTGGATCTAGTAAAATGGAAATCAGAACTCATCTCTGAGATCCAAACAGGGATACTGTCCACAGTGAAAGACATCATTAAAGAAGAGATCAGCAAGATGATAGAAGCCAAGGTAGCAGAAGTAACGGAACCTTTTAAACACCTTCAAGCAGAGCTCCAGGAAATAATGAAGAAGAATGAAAGCTTGCAAAGTAGTGTGAATGAAGCAGAAAACCGAATCTCAGACCTAGAGGACAGCATAGCAGCCTGAGCAGGAAAGACATAATCTATGGAAAAGAGCAAGTGATCATGAGAAATCAATTCAACAGCTTCTAGATGACTCAAAGAAAAATAATATAAGACTGATTGGAGTCACTGAGGAAGTAGCAGACAGTGTAACAGACATAAAAAAGCTATTTTCAGACATAACAACAGAAAATGTCACAGGAAAAGAAATAGACATACAGATAAATGATGCCTATAGAACTCCAAAACACCATGACATAAAAATATCTACACTTAGACATATAATTATCAAGGATCCAGATGCACAACAACAGAATGAAACACTGAAAGCAGTGAGAGAAAGGAAGAAAATCACCTACAAAGGGAAGCCCATTAGGATCACAGCAGACTTTTCAACACAAACACTCAGTGGAAGGAGAGCATGTAGAGAAGTATTTCAAATATTGCAGGAAAAAAGAAAAACCTTCAACCTAGACTGTTGTATCCTGCAAAACTATCGTTCAGAATAGACGGGGAAATAAGGTACTTCAATGATAAAGAACACCTGAAAAACTTCACAAATATGGAATCTGCACTCCAAAACATCCTAACAACATCTTGTAAAAAACACAGAAAATGTCATACCCATGAGACCCATGAGAGTGAATTCCTTGGAGCAAATAAAAAACTAAATAGAAAAGGGGAAAAGCAAAGAAGAAAAGAACCAAGAACTAGGAAACATGGCAGCTCTGAATATGTCCATATCATTCATAACCATTAATGTAATTGGACTCAATGGGCCAATTAAAAGACTCAGACTAGCAGACTGGATCAAGAAGTGAGATCCTACAATCTGCTGCATACAGGAAACACCTATTTCAGAAGGAAACCCATAGACTGAAAATAAAAGGTTGGAAATTGCCACGGGAAATTGCAAAAAAGAAGAAGTGGCTATCTTGTTTGCAGATAAAATAGATTTCAAACCCGAACTGATTAAGAGGTAAAGAGAGTTACTATATTCTCATACAGAGAACTATTCAGGAACAAGAAATAACAGTCATAAATATTTATTCACCGAACTCTCATGTACTCTACTATGTAAAACAAACCATACTGGACATGAAAAGCTAGATAACCATGAACACACTAATAGTAGGGGAATATAATACTCCACTCTCACAAATTGACAGATCAACTGGACAAAGAATCAATAAGGAAATACTTGAGCTAAATCAAACTTTTGAGCAAATGGATGTATTCGATGCCTACAGAATTTACCGCCCTACAAAGCAAGAATATATCTTTTTCTCAGCTGCTCATGGATCATTCTCCAAAATGGATCACATTTTCATCCATAGAACAAGATTAAGTAAATGCAAAGGAATCGAAGTTATCCCCTGCACACTAGCAGACAATAGTGCCTTGAAACTGGAGCTGAATAGTAGAAGAAATTCCAAGATCCTAACAAACACATGGAAATTGAACAGCACACTGTTAACCAAATAATGGGCCACAAAAGAAATTAAGGAAGAAATTAAAGAGTTTCTACAACTAAACGACAACCCCAGGACAACATATAGGAATTTATGGGACACAGTGAAAGCAGTTCTAAAAAGGAAATTCATAGCAGTAAATGTCTGCACTCCTAAAATAGCACAAACTGAAATCAACTATCTAACGATGAACCTCAGGCAACAAAAAGACTAGCAAAACAAACACAAAGCACATTCTAGAGAGGAAATTAGAAGGATCAGAGCAGAAATTAATGCAATGGAGACAAAGAGAACAATACAAAGAATCAATGAATCAAAGAGTTCGTTCTTTGAAAGGATAAATAAGATCAACAGACCCTTAGCCAACCTTACCAAACAAAGGAAGGAAAAGGCTCAAATCCATGCTATAAAGAATGAAAATAGGGAAATCAGCACAGACTCAGATTAAGTCCAAAGGATAATAAACACATACTATGAAAATCTATACTCCAAAAAGATGGAAAATCCAAAAGAAATTGATAGTTTCCTAGACACATATGAACTTCAAAAGCTGAATGAAGTGGATATAAAAATGTTACACAACCTGATATCAATCTGGGAAATTGAAAATATAATAAAAAACCTACCAACAAGAAAAGCCTTGATCCTGACGACTTCACTCCTGAATTCTACAAAACTTTTAAAGAAGAGTTAATACCAGTACTTCTCAATCTCTTTAATGAAATTGAAAGGGAAGCAGTACTCCCCAAGTCATTCCTTGAAGCAACCATCACCTTGATTCCAAAGGCAGGGAAAGATCCCATCAAAAAAGAAAACTAGAGGCCAACCTCTCTAATGAACATTGATGCAAAAACACTCAATAAAATACTGGCAAACAGAATACAGAGAGTTATCAAGAAAATTATAAACACTGATCAAGTTGGATTTATCCCAGGAATGGAAGGCTGGTTCAACATACATAAATCAATCAATGTAATACACTATATTAACAGACTCAAGGAGAAAAAAAACATAGGATTATCTCAATAGATGCAGAAAATCATTTGACAAAATCCACCACCCATTTATAATCAAAACTAGAGAGAAATGGAATCGATGGACTTTATCTCAATTTAATACAAGCTATTTATGAGAAACTAACAGACAGCATCATACTCAATGAGCAAAAGAGGAAACCTTTTACACTAAGATCAGGAATGAGACAAGGATGCCTACTGTCAACACTCTTGTTCAATATAGTGCTGGAAACATTAGCCATAGCAATTAGGCAGGACAAAGATAAAAAGGAATAAAGATAGGAAAGGAAGAAGCTAAACTGTCATTATTTGCTGATGATATGATACTCTATATAGAGGATCCTAAAAAACTCAACTAAAAGACTGCTAGACTTAATTACCAAATTTGGTAGTGTTGCTGGATACAGGGTCACTGCTCAAAAATCAACAGCTTTTGTCTACAAAAACAACAGACTCGCTGAAAGAGAAATATGTGAGTCAGTGCCTTTTAAGTACCACCCAGAAAAATGAAATATCTAGGAATCAACCTAACAAAGGAAGTGGAAGAAAACTATAGAACTCTGCAAACTGAGATAGCAAAAGAAACCAGAAAGTGGAAAGATATCCCTTGTTCCTGTGTAGGGAGAACCAGCATCATCAAAATGTCTATACTCCCATCGCTACTATACAGTTTCAATGCAATTCCAATTGAAATTGCAACAGTATACTTCACAGAGCTAGAGAAAATAATACAAAAATTCATCTGGAACCACAAGAAACCTAAAATAGCAAAAGCAATTAGAAACCACAACATGGCAGGGGGTATTAAAATCCCCAATTTAAAGCTCTACTATAAAGCCACTGTGATAAAAACTGCATGGTACTGGCAAAGTAACAGACTCAAGGACCAGTGGAATAGATGAGAAGACCCAGAAATAACCCCGGACACACTAAGCCACCTTATCTTTGACAAAGGATGCAAACATTCCCAATGGAAGAAAGAAAGCCTCTTTAACAAATGGTGCTAGAAAAACTGGGCTTTAACCTGCCAAAAAGCTAAAGCTAGACCTATCTCTTTCACCATGCACAAAACTAAACTCACAATGGATACAAGACTTAAACATTAAAACGGAAACAATAAGCTTGCTGGAAAACAGATTAGGTAAAACTCTTGGAGACACTGGCTTAGGCAGAGACTTTATGAATAAAACCTCCCTAGAACAAGAACTAGCAGAAAGAATCAACAAATGGAATCTCATCCTACTGAAAAGCTTCTGCACAGCCAAAGAAGTCAGTGGCACTGCTAAAAGACAACCAACAACGTGGGAAAAATTCTTTACTAGCTGTTTATCAGACAAAGGGCTATTATCTACAATATATAAAGAACTCAAACAGATCAGCCTCGCCAAGTTTAAAGACCCAATTTGAAAATGGGCATCTGAAATAAACTGACACTTCTCAGAGGCTGAAGTGAAAACAGCCAAGAAGCGTATGAAGAAATGTTCAACATCACTGGTCATTGAATAGATGCAAATGATAACAACACTGAGATTTCATCTCACTCCACAAAGAATGGCCAGTATCACAAAATCAACCAACAATAAATGCTGTCGTGGCTCTGGGGAGAAAGGAACCCTTCTCCACTGCTGGTGGGCTTGTAGACTTGTGCAACCATTATGGTGATCCGTGGGAGATTTTTCAGAAAAGTCGGACTAGGGGTCCCATTTGACCCTGCTATCCTCCTGCTAGGAATATACCCAAAAGAATTTAAAAAATCACATTGGTGAGACAGATGTACACCCTTGTTCCTAGCAGCTCAGTTCGTGATAGCTCCATCATTAAAACAACCCAAATGCCCATCAACTGTTGAGTGGATAAAGATGTGTTTTTTTTTAAATAAAATGTAGTATTATTCTGCCAGAAAGAATGACAAGATTGATCCATATATGTGCAAATGAGGACACCTGGAGGATATACTAATAAGTGAAATCAATAGATCTCAGATAGGCTAATACCTGATCTTATCTTTGATATGAACACCCATAGATGCAAATGAGCTCTAGAAAGTATGACAGCTTTTAGAGCGAGTAATTTCCATAGGAAAATTGGTGTGGGAAGGTAATGAGGGTAAGCAATAAATATTATTCAGAACAAAAATTAAAAAAGTATGTATAAAAGGGTTGGGGAGGTGCGTGTGGGTAGGTGTATAGGTAAAAATGATCATTAACTTGTGTCATATACTAGTACAAATTCCCCAATATTATATGTGATTGTGAGATGTATATAAATTGTACCAACATGGCAGAGTAATACTCCATTTTGTAAAAAACACATCTTCTTTATCCACTCTCCAGTTGATGGGCATTTGGGTTGTTTCAAAGATTGAGCTATCACGAACTGAGCTGCTATGAACAAGGGTGTACATCTGTCTTTCCAATGTGAGTTTTTAAATTATTTTCGGTATATTCCTAGCAGGGGTATAGCAGGGTCAAATGGGACCTGTAGTCCTAGTTTTCTGAGAAATCTCCACACAGATCTCCACAATGGTTGCACAAGTCTGCAATCCCACCAACAGTGGAGAAGGGTTCCTTTCTCCCCACAGCCATGCCAGCATTTATCCTTGGTGGATTTTGTGATCGCGGCCATTCTTTGTGGAGTGAGATGAAATCTCAATGTTGTTTTAATTTGCATCTCTCGAATGACCAGGGGTGTTGAGCATTTCTTCATATGTTTCTTGGCTGCTTTGACTTCTGCCTCTGAGAAGTGTCTGTTCATTTCAGTTGCCCATTTTTGAATTGGGTCTTTAAACTTGGGGAGGCTGATCCGTTTGAGTTCTTTGTATATTGTCGATAATAGCCCTTTGCCTGATACATAGCTAGTAAAGATTTTTTCCCATGTTGTTGGTTGTCTTCTAGCAGTGCCAGCGAATTCTTTGGCTGTGCACAAGCTTTTCAGTAGAAAGAATGACAAGATCGATCCATTTAGGTGCAAATGGAGACATCTGGAGGATATACTAATAAGTGAAATCAATAGAATACAGATAGACAATATCCGGATCTTCTCTTTGGCATGAACACCTGTAGATGCAAATGAGTTCTAGAAAGTAGGACAGCTTTTATAGCGTGGAATATTTCTATAGGAAACTTGGTGTGGGAATGTGATGAGAGGAAGAAATAAATATGATACAGAAAGAAAATACAAGAGCATGTATAAAGGGGGGAGGAGGGGGGAATGGGTAGTGATATGGGTAAAAATGAGAATTAACTTGTGGAATCTTTCTGCTAGTTCTTGTGCTAGGGAGGTTTTATTCATAAAGTCTCTGCCTAAGCCAATGTCTCCAAGAGTTTTACCAAGCCTGTTTCCCAGCAGGCTTATTGTTTCTGTTTTAATGTTTAAGACTTGTATCCACTGTGAGTTTAGTTTTGTGCATGGTGAAAGAGATAGGTCTAGCTTTAGCTTTTGGCAGGCTAAAGCCCAGTTTTTCCAGCAACATTTGTTAAATAGGCTGTCTTTCTTCCATTGGGGATGTTTGGCTCCTTTGTCAAAGAAAAGGTGGCTTAGTGTATCTGGAGTTGTTTCTGGGTCTTCTAATCTATTCCACTGGTCCTCGGGTCTGTTACTTTGCCAGTACCTTGCACTTTTTATCTCAGCAGCTTTATAGTAGAGTTTTAAATTGGGAATTGTAATACACCCTGCCATGTTTTGGTTGCTTAGAATTGCTTTTGAATTAACTTGTGGCATATACTGGTACAAATTTCCCAATGTTATATGTGATTTTGAGATATATATAAATTGTACCAGTAAAGAATTCAATTAAAAATAAAAAATAAATTGTACCAATATTGAATTCAATTTAAAAAAATAAAAAGACCAACAAAGTTTATGTAAATAGGGGTGGGTATTGTACTGTGGGTGGGAAATGGGAAAAATTAGAATTAAATTGTGTCATGTGCTGGTACAAATTCTCAGTATTGTGTTTGGTCACTGTGAGTGTATATATAGTGTAGCAATAAAGATTCAGATTTTAAAAATAAATTGGATTTAATGGACTGTTTTTGGCAAATTCTTCCACTGGCTGGCCTCATTCCCTTCATTTGTATACAACTGGGTTTGTTCAATTTATTTGGGTGGAGTTGAGTTGTGCCATCTTATTATTGCTTGACCTGATTCTTCTTTCAGTAAGACAGAAAAAGGCCTAGACTTCCCTCCAGTGGAATGGTGAGGATAATATTGGGTGCAAGCTGCAAAATCAAAATACTCTGAATTAAAGGAGCAAATATATAACATAGATATGAATTAGGTTGGTAGTTATTGATAAAATATCAAATGATTCCTTATATGTCAACCCTGCTGTAGTCCATCATTGCCTAGCAACCCAAGATGCCTGGTGGACATGGTCTCTTGGGCAACAGGCTAACAACAAGAGCTATCATTAAATATGGTAATGACAACATCATTACAGCTAGTATGATAATTCTAAGAAAGTCCCCATTGCTTTATTCCTCATGAACTCTTTCATGGTGCACTATTATATTTGGAGTATCATGTCCTTTCATGTTATTCATCATTTTCTTTGTTTTATTGAATTCTTTATTGGTACAATTTATATACATCTCAAAATCACATATAACATTAGGAAATTTTTACCAGTATATGCCACAAGTTAATTCTCATTTTTACCCATATCCCTACCCACTCCCCCTCCTCCCCCCTTTATACA
>PVIC010023327.1:0-26933 GCA_004025085.1 Thryonomys swinderianus | reverse complement strand
TTCAGGCTGGCCCTGAGCTCACTATGGTGCCCAGGCAAGCCGCCGCGAACTCAGCAATCCTCCCGTCTCTGCCTCCCGAGTGCTGGGATTACAGGCGTGAGCCACCACGCCCAGCATTATATGTGGTAACCGGGGATCGAACTCAGGTCCTTACGCTTGCGAGGCAGGCGCCGGAACCACTGAGCTAACCCTCCAGCCCGAATTGCCACTTTTGATTGACCACACAACACTGCAGGGGGTGTAAAGGCAGATGCAGGGAATCATGCAACAAAGGCGCTCATGAGGGCTGAGCTTCTAAAAGGAGGAATGATGCATTCCGTGAAAGACATGTTGGTCGTGATCAATGAGTAACATGGGTTTTCTTTAGCTAACATTTGTTCTGAGAGAGTGGCTGTTTCACAGGCATAAAGTCCTCAACTGCAGTGTTATCCTGGTGTCAGGGGCACTGCAGTGTTATCAACCACTGAGGCCTCAGCTGTGACCATGGGCATAGGGAGCTCTATTTTCCTATTCAAGCTGAAGGTTCATCTCATAACTCAAATAGGTGTAGGACAGGCTCACAATTTCATCAATACCTAATACATAATCCAATTCAAAAATATTTTGCAGCCTGCTCAGCACAGTTTTAAGCTGGTCTCTGTCAATGTACTGCACATGTGAAATGATAAAAGTAAAAAAGCAAAAGAAATAATATCTGAGAGGAAAATTTAAAGATACTCTTTGGGAATAATCATTCAGAACCATAGAATAAGCTGAGGTGAGTGTGAGTCAGGTATGATCAATATCTGGCCACCATTCTATACTATTTCTTTTTATATATCCAATGTATACAAGGCAATCTTCTGCTCATGTGACTCTAGACTGGAGCATAATTTTTAGTCTTTACTTAAGAAACATCAAGGCAAATAGCTCTCTCTGGGCTGAGTGTCTCCTACTTCCTGCTAATTTAGTCATCTTTGAACCTCAGTTGTCTTTGAGCCTTAGTTGTTTTATGAAACATTTTTCCACTTTGTACTGGGCATCATTTGTGTATTTCTCGCATTTCTCCCCATTGAGTTTTAGTAGAAAAGACTATATCTCTGGCGTTACAGCCCTAGATTTCTATTTAAGAGGAAATACAGTGCTCTAATCAGAAAGATGGGGCTAAGGAAGAGCTCTGCATGTCACATACTACTCAGACTATATACTGGGGATGGCTTGGCAAGCATTTCTGGAGGTCATGACAAGGTGCTGCAGTTCCTCGGTGCCTCACTTCCTCACTCAAACTGCACTTTACTCCTTTTGCAGCTTATATACTTGGTAGTCATTAATCAGTAGCAGCACTGCACATAGACCTCATCACATACTATTCCTTCTAGTTACTGTATGGCACCTGCTAAGTTTTCCCTTCCCTTTCTTCCATTTCCTCTTAATTCCTTCTCCTGTTAAAACAGAAATGGATTTGGCGGATTCTGAAAGCAGTTGTGGTAGAGTGTTTTAGGGATCACACAGATCTGAGTTGACATCTAGCTCTGTCACTAGCTGTGTACTTTAAACAAATGAATTGACCTCTCTGACTTCCATTTTCTTTAATTAAATATTTCCCAATATTATCTTTGATTTAAAATATGTAATGGAGAAAAAAAAACACAATGTTATATCAGCAAAAACAGAGAACTACTATGAAAATGTTATTTAGGTTTCTATACCATTTAATGTGAATCCCTCCAAGAGGTCTAAGACTTAATACATGTGGATGAAACTGATGAAACTCAGAACATATTCAAAACAAAATACTGTAGTCTCTAGAACTTTTGTAGCTTCCATAATGTGATTAGAAGTTATTCATTGTTGCTGAACAAATGAAGAATCAGAATGTCATCTAAAAACTCATTTCACTTATATTAATGCTACCAAAAAGCCTTAGCACTATATATTGATTGTGGAATGTAGATTATTTTCTTTTGATGCCATTGCAACTAGAGAACATTACCATCATAGTGGAACCACCTCAATAAAAATATGAGGAAATAATTTAGCTACAACTTGAGTACCCTATTATCTTGTCCTCAATATTTAGACTTATAATAATGTTTTCTTTTTACTCATTTACTCTTGTAAGAAAAGAAAAAATCCAAACAGGTTTTCTAGCAAACAGATAATTGACCAAAAAGGTTTCTTTGCAGATTTCTACAATTTTTGTGGGGGGGTCCTTCACGGTAAATATATGTAGTGACTATCTGTAGAAGACTTCATGATGAAAACATTTTCTTCAATAAGTATAGGGCTTCCTTTTTGTACATATTTTTCTTTTAAAGAACAGAAGAAATGCACTGGGACACAGCAGTCTTGAGGGCTGACATAATTCATTTAATATCAGAAGCTCTAATTTGCTGCTCTATAAGGCTCATGGCTCCCCTCTGGAGGTGTTGGCTGCTTTCTCAGGTTGACTTAGAAATGACTACAACAGCCTGGGCCTCATAACCTGATGAGATTATGTTCAGAAAGAATAAAGTGTGCCTGGTTCTTTTGTGCCTTTGGTTATGAGTTTACTTTTAGATGTTTATTGTAAAAAATAATCTTGAGTAATAAAGGCTCCTCCTTATATGTGTTAAAGCAAATAGCAGGTATTGGATAAAGAAGTACAAAAAGTCATGAATATGTATTAATGATCAAAACCCTACAGAGAATCGAATAGATGGACTTTATCTCCAACTAACACAAACTATTGATGAGAAGCCAACAGCCAGCATCACAATAAAAGGGCAAAAATTAAACCTTTTACACTAAGATCTGGAAGGAGATAAGGATGCCCACTGTCACCATTCTTGTTCAATATAGTGCTGGAAACATTAGCCATAACAATTAGGCAAGACAAAGAAATAAAAGGAATAAACACAGGTAAAGAAGAAGTTAAACTGTCATTATGTGCCAATGATATGATTCTTTATATAGAGGATCCTAAAAACTCAACCAAAAGACAGCTGGACTTAATCACCAAATTTAGTACTGTAGTTGGATACAAGGTCAATGCTCAAAAATCAAGTCTTTGTATTCACAGACAACAGACTCAATGAAAGAGAAATTGGGGGAGTCAATTCCTCATTATCTAGGAATCAATCTAACAAAGGAGGTGAAAGACCTCTACTCTAAAAACTATAGGGCTCTGAAAAAGGAGATAGGAGAGGATATCAGAAAATGGAAAGACATCCCTTGTTCCTGGGGAAGGAGAACCAACATCATCAAAATGGCTATACTCACACAACTACTATACAGATTTAATACAATTTCAATTGAAATCTCAACACCATGCTTCACAGAGCTTGAGATAGTAGTCCAAAAATTCATCTGGAACCACAAGAGAACTACAATAGCAAAAGCAATTCTAAACAACCAGCACATGGTGGGCTAGTATGATCCACAACTTAAAACTGTACTACAAAGCCACTGTGATAACAACTGCATGGTACTGGCAAAGCAACAGATCTGAGGACCAGTGGATATATTGGAAGAACCAAAAACAATTCCAGATACAATAAGCCACCTTGTCATTGACAAAGGAACTAAACATCCTCAGTGGAAGAAAGACAACCTCTTTAACAAATAATGCTGGAAAAATGGGCTTTAACCTGCCATAGAATAAATCTAGACCTATCTCTTCCACCATGTTCTAAACCAAAATCACGGTGGGTATGGGGCTTAAACATTAAAACAGGAACTTTAAACCTGATGCAAAACAGGTTAGGCAGAACTCTTGGAGATGGCTTAGGGAGTGACTTTATAAAGAAAACCTCTATAGCATGAGAACTAGCAGAAAGATTCGACAAATGGGACCTCCTCCTACCAAAAAGCTTCTGTACAGCAAAAGAAACCACTGTCGCAGGTAACAGTCAGCCAAGAACATGGGAAAAAAATCTTTACTAGCTGTGTTTCATACAAAGGGCTACTATCTAGAATATATAAAGGGCTTTAAAAAATCCCTTCAAGTTAAAAAACCCATTTCTAAAATGGGCACCTGAAATGAATAGACACTTCTCAGAGGAAGAATTAAAAGCTGCCAAGAGAGCATATGAAGAAATATTCAACATCACTGGTCATTCGAGAGATGCAGATTAAAGCAACTTTGAGATTTCATCTAACTCTACAAAGAAGCTGCTACTGCAAAATTAACCAATGACAAATGCTGGTGAGGCTGCAGGAAGAAAGGAATCCTTCTCCACTGTTGGTGGGATGGTAGACTTGTGAAACCATTGTGAAGATCAGTGTGGAAATTGCTTTGAAAACTAGGATTAAAGGTCTTGTTTGACCCCTGTTCCCCTGCTAGGAATATACTCAAAGGAATTAAACGAATCATATTGTAAAGACATATGTGCACCCATGTTCACAGCAGCTCAGTTTGTGATAGCCCATTCTTAAAAATAACCCAGATACCAATAAACTGGAGACTAGATAAAGAAGATGTGATTTTGTAAAACATAAAATGGAGCGTTACTCTGCCATAAAGAATGACAAGTTTCAGTCATTCATGTGAAAATGGATACACCTTGAGGACACACTAAGAAGTGAAATAAATATGGGGCCAGAGATTTAGCTCAGTGGTTCCAGAGCCTGTCTTGCAAGCACAAGGCCCTGAGTTTGATCCTGGTAACCACATACAATGCTGGGCATGGTGACTCACGCCCACCAGCAATCAATACCACATACCACAGTGCTGGGGGTGGTGGCTCACACCTGTAATCCCAGAACTCAGGAGGCAGAGGCAGGAGGATTGCTGAATTCCAGGCTTGCCTGGGCTACATAGTGAGCTCAGGGCCAGCCTGAACTACCAAGCAAGACCCTGTCTCAAAAAAAAAAAAAAAGTGAAATAAATAGATCACAGATATGTAAATACTGTAACTTTCCTGTGGTAGAAGTGAGTTCTAGAATGTATGATAGATTTTGTGAGATAGGAAAAATTCAAAGGGAATATGGAAGAGGAAAGTAATGCAGGGAGAGAATAAATATGATTTGAAGAGAAGAAGAAAGCACATGTATATAGGGGGAAGAGGGTTGTGGGGTTGGTAGGGTTATGGGTAAAGTTGAGAATTAACTCATGTCTTATACTGGTACAAGTTCCCCAATGTTGAGTGTGACTCTGAGCTGTATATAAAGTGTACCAATAAAGAATTCAATTTAAAAAATTAATGAATAGATGGACATGTAACCTCCAACATTGTCTTCACATTCTTAACAATTTCCTTCCAGCAGTCAAGTCAGTGTGATTTTGTACACACCAAACAGCCTGACATACATGTGAAAATCTTTATTCTGACAATTGCTGCTAGTGTAACATGAATAAATTATCCAAACATTCTGAGCCTCAGCTTCCTCACCCATCCAATGGACATAATTCTAATTGAATAACATTATTTATTAAATATTAATTTTGTACCCTTTGTCATTAATGTTTTACTTTGGTCTTTTGTGTCAGTCACAATTATTTTGTTGCTGAGATAAAATACCCATTAGTCCAAGTTAGAATGAAGAATATGTTAGCTCACAGTTCATAGAGTTTTCCATCATAATCAGATGGCTCCAAGGCAGGGTGGTGTGGCACACTGGTCTTTCAGAGGAGAAATAATTCTTTGTGCCCACATGGCAGCAAAAGCAACAAGAGACTTTAACAGTGTCTTTTTGCTCCTTTTATCTTATTCAGACTATAGGGCAATGCCAAACTAATCACTCTCCTGTTTAGGCTTAGTAATTATACATGCCTGATCCTAGCATCACATGTTCCTTATAAAGTACATAGCAGAAAAAGCCCCACCTACGACTACATGAGGCTTTGAGGGGACATCAAAATATAAACCATAACAGTCATTAAGCATTTTTGCAAATACGCTTTAAAATTTACATAAGTAGGACTAGAGATTTAGCTCAGTGGTTCCTGTGCCTGCCTCTCAAAGGCAAGGTCCTGAGTTTGATCCCCGGTAACCACATACAACGCTGGGCTACCCACCAGCAATCAATACCACATACCACAGTGCCAGGTGTTGTGGCTCACCCCTGTAATCCCAGCACTTGGGAGGCAGAGACAGGAGGATTGCTGAGTTCCAGGCTTGGCTGGGTGCCATAGTGAACTATAGTATAGATTGAAATACGTCCCCTACTTTGAACTAATTCAGAAGGAGACATTTGAAATTTTCACTAAATGAAGAAATAGGTGAGGTGGCTAGAATACCAGATGCCATGGTAACACCGGTGTTAAGGGACAGGTTTTTTGTTTTTTTTGTAAGAACTGTGAGTGGTGTATTACAGAACACATCAAGAATACTATAATGAAGTTTTACTGTATTTACTTGGAAGAATACCATTGACATAGCAATTTTGTTAGTTTAATATTTTACTAAATTGTCACGAAGGTTTCAGGTAACTCTAGTATAATTTTAAGAGAATGTTTTACCAAAATTACATTTTAAGGAAAACACATATTAATATACCAGACAAGATAAATATATTATAATAAGTATTATGTTACAAAGTAGTTGTATTTTTTAAGCTGATATAATGAGTAATGGAGCATTTCAACATGATGGAATGAGTAATGAAAACTTTAGCCAACACTGATGATTCATGATGTTATTAAAATATAATTTTTAAAAGAGACATTAAAGTAATCATAGATACCCATTCAAAGTCTATAAGAATAAATTCTGATTTTTTTTCTGTGCTCTGGCAAAGCAAGAGACAGAAGCTGCTTGCACCAGTTGTTCATGGTATGTTAAAAGGAGCAGAGTCTGAATAATTTATTTTCCCTGTAGTTGCCAGTGCTGTACTACAAAATGCTATACCTGATAAAACTAACCCTTTATGACTTGACAGCTTAATGGTTTAGTGTTAATTTCGAGTAAAATTTATAACATCATTTATTTTTCATTCTCTCTGTAGCTTCACTCTGGCTTTGTAAGATTGTTAACAACTGAATGCAAGAATGGATTTATAAATCAAGAATGAACTCCTTCAGGAAGATATGCACAAGGGAGGCAGTTGAGTCAAATGGGGCTTCTAACCCTACTTGTTTTGAGAAAGCTCCATACTGATCTCCAAAGTGGTTGCACCAGTCTACCCTTCCACAAAAAGTGGAGAAGGGCTCCTTTCTCCTCACAGCCCCACCAGTATTTGGTATTGGTTAATTTCTTGATGATAGCCATTTTTTTTCTGGAGTGAGATGGAATCTCATTGTTGTTGTAACTTTCATTTAGTGAAAGACCAGTGATGTTGAACATTATTTCATATATTTCTGGGCTATTTTTACTTCTTTATCTGAGGCATACATACTTTATCTCAGATGTGTATTTTTGAGTTTGGTCCTTAAATGGGGGTTTCTGATTATTTCCATTCTTTGCATTTCTAGATATTAGTCCTTTGCCTGAGGGACAATTGTATAAAACATTTCCCCACTCTGTATATTGTCTTTTCACCATATGGGTGATTTCCTTTGCTGTACAGGAGCTTTCTAATAGGATGAGGTCCCAGTTTTTGATTCTTTGTAGTATTTCCCATGTGGTAGGAGTTTTATTCATGAAAATTTTACCTACAAGTATGTCTTCAAGATTTCTACCTAATCTTTCTTTGAACAGACTTATTATAAGTTTCAGTATTTGATCTATTTTGATTTTAATTTAGTGCATGGTGAGAGACATGGGTCTAGTTTTAGTCTTTAGCATGTGGAAACCAGTTTTCCCCCCACCATTTATTAAAGAGGCTATCTTTCTTACAGTGAACATTTTTGGCACCTTTCTCAAAGATAAGGTGAGTGAATATGTTTGGAGTTGTTTCTGCATCTTCTGATCTGTTCCATTGATCCTCAGGTCTGTTTTCTCTTTGGCAACACCATGTTGTTTTTATCATAATGAGTCTGTAATATAATTTTAAGTCAATGATTGTGGTGCCACTTGCTTGCATTTGTTGCTGGGAATTGTTTTTTGCTATTCAAGGTCTCTTCTGGTTCCAAATGAATTTTAGGAATATTTTCTCTAGCTCTGTGAGGCATGCTAATGGGATTTTGATGGCTTGCTTTAATGTGTCTAACAATCTGGGAAGTATGATGATTTTTACTATGCTGTTTCTTTCTACCCAAGAAGAATTGGATGTCTTCCTGTTTTCAGATGTCCTACTTTATCTGCTTTTTCAGGGTAATGTAGTTTTTTTTTCTTTTGAGCCAGGGCCTCACTTTGTAGTTCAGACTGACCCTGAACTTACTATGTAGCCCAGGATAGCCTTAAACCCAGCAATCCTCCTGCTTCTGCCTCCCAAGTGCTGGGATTACAGGCATGAGTCACTATACTCAGCATTGTGGTATGTGGTACTTGGAATTGAATTCTGGACCTTGTTTTTGCCAGGCAGACACCAGAACCACTGAGCTAAATCCCCAGCCTAGAGTAATGTATTTAAAAAATGATTTTTATTGGCACATTTTTTAATGTCAAGATCTTTTAATTCTTTTGTTAATATAATTCCTATGTATTTCATTTCTAGGGTCATACCACAGCAATTCTCCTGACTCTGCCTCCTGAGTGCTGGGATTACAGGCATGAGCCACCACACCCAGCATTTGGAGTATCCTTCTTGATGAATATGGCTTGTGTCTAGATGTCTCCTTCAAAGCTTTTGTGGTCATAGGTGGTCTTTTTCAGAGATGGCTGGATCTAGAGATTTTGGTGTTGGGATTCAGGGAAAGATATGTAAATTGGTCTACTGACTGGGTTAGCATTTTCTGGGTAAGATTAGGGTATGCCACCCTGAGAGTGAATGCTGTGCAACCTAAAGGTGGATAGCCTGTATAAAAATATAAGGGACAAGGGCTGGGAATTTAGCTCAATTGGTACTGCCTCAACCTTGGATGCACAAGGGCCCAAACTCGATTTCCAGTACCTTAAAAAAAAAGACAGAAAGAGTGTTAGCATGGTCTTTTTTAAAAACTGATTTTATGGTTACATTATATATATATATATATATATATATATATATATATATATATATATATATATATAATGATCATTTTATATATAAAATGATCACATTCAACATTGAGGGTTTGTGCCAGTACATGAAAGATCTTAATTCTCATTTTTCCCCTTTCCCCTATTTTCCCTGCAATTCCTCACCTCTATATAAATAAGTTTCATTTTCCCTTTTTAACCATCAACTTATAACTGCTGTCTTCTGTGTTCTGCCCAACATGAACTCTTTCTCTTCATTGATGCTCTTCTGTTTTGCCACTCTGTCTTGAAGCCTGCTAATTATGGACGGAAAACTGACAAGTCTAAACACACATTTGCTTATTAAACTTTGGTTGTTAAGTATTTTGTCTCAGCATTTAGAAAAAAAAATCTAACACACTGGTCTTGCAATTCTTGCACACTGCATGAATTTCTGCAACCTGCATCAGTATCAC
This sequence comes from Thryonomys swinderianus, assembly GCA_004025085.1. NCBI lineage: Eukaryota > Metazoa > Chordata > Mammalia > Rodentia > Thryonomyidae > Thryonomys > Thryonomys swinderianus. Next base: position 17,518 of record PVIC010023327.1, on the reverse strand, counting down.
AAGGAAAATCACAATGTCTGCTGCAAGAGGACCATTAGCCAGGGACCCTTGGACCATGGAAGCAACAACTTCTGAACGGGTAATCAGAATGAAATAAATTACAGTCTCAGTTCACTAGCCAGCCCTTCTAGAACAGAGGTCTGACAGACTCTTCTCTCAAATGGAAGTTTTACCCCTTTGCATCTTTTATGCTTTGGAGTGAGAAGCTCCTGCTCTACTCTTTTTTTTTTTTTTTTTTTTTTTTTTCAGTACGGGGATCAAACTTGGGCCCTTGTGCATCCAAGGTTAGCACAGTACCACTTGAGCTAAATCCCGAGCCCTCTTTTGCAACTTTTAAGCCTGTGATGAGTGGAATCTTACTGATTTCTGAGATGCCTTGGAGACATCTTATTTTTCTTCCTGTACAAAGTACTTGGTTTATTTCTGATGGAAATAATCTTTTCAGCAACCCTACCTCTGGGCTGCAAACACACACATGGTTTCGTCTATGTAAAAATTTAAGCTCTGCAAACTCCCTGCCTTTTGCATCCAATTCTCACTTGATCTTAGCCAAAAGGCCGAAAAGTGATTGCATCCAATTCTCACTGTAAATCTGCTCAAAGGTGTAGGCAGTATCCATGCTGTAGACTGAATATTGAATTACTGTGAAATCTCTTCTACTAGACTAATGAATTCATTGTCTTTATCATATCTCAAGACAAAGCCAAAAGGTAGAAAAATTTTCCACCTGAGTATAATTTATGTGGCTTCTGCTCCAATTGGCAAAAAAGTCCTTGTTACCAACTGAAACCTCCTATGCCTAATATTTACTGTTCACATTCCTATCAGTATTCTGTCCTTCTTTTCGGAATTTTCTGTGACATTTAGTTTTCCACCACTGGACACACGAATGGAGGAGAAATTTATTTTGTTTATAATGTAAGGCTTCTCAGTTCCTGGTAAGCTGACTTCAAGGCAAAACCTTACTGAGGAGGTACGTGGAGGAACAAAAGTACTTAGCTGATGGTGGCTGGAATGGAGAGGGAAACAGTGCCAGAGATGAAGAGGTCGGGGTTTTAATAATACACCCTAATGTCCTACCGCCATAGTCCACTCAGCCACATCCAGAGGTACACTCTATAAATCACCTGAGTGGATCCCAAAGCCAATTTGACATCTTATTCTAACTGCCCCACTTTGCTTTTAAAATATTTTTAGCTTCTTTAACATTCAAAGATGGTATACTTGAGCTTTCACAGTTCATAAAATTCCAGCTGTAAAATGTCCTTACAAAAAAATCATTCCAGGTGGATGTGGTGGCTCAGTCCTGTAATCCCAGCACTCAGGAGGCAGAGGCAAGAGGATTCCTGAGTTTGAGGTTTGCCTGAGCTACATAGTGAGCTCAGAGCCAGCCTGAACTACAAAGCGAGACCCTCTCTCAAAAAAACAAAACAAAACAAAACAAAACAAAACAAAACAAACATCATTCCAAATATGTTAGTCATCAAAGCCTGGATGATTTGGCACTGAAAACTACTGAAGACCCAAGTATGAAAGTTTCATATCTGGAATCTCAGAACCTACCTAATTGTGTCCATTTTGCATATGACAATTCAACTCAACAATTTCATGTGTCTCTTGAAATTTATCAGATCCAAATAGATGTATATTCAACATCCAACAACTCAATAGGCTGTGCAGGTGGAAACTACTGTGACTTCAATAGCATTAAGGGGAATGCAATGGTTGTCTAAGGGAGATAATAAAAAATCTGAGTTTCTTATAAGATTAGAAACATGAATATAAGGTTAAAAACATAGTCATCAACCAAGATCTGAAAGATTGTTGTTTGGGGGCATATTTAAGTGGATATATTTTCTTAATATTGCTTTTTCAGAAAATCACTAGCATTTATTCATTCTTGATTCTATCAGCTTCCTAAAATTGTCCATATTTAGCCTTTTTACATAGTAGCCCATATTTATTAATAATTATCTAATAATGCTTTCAAGTATGTTAAATTCACATTTTCTTATTATGTTTAGGTATCTCAAACCTTTGTGTTGCTCGAATTGCTCATTGTGGAAAACATCGCTAATTACTAGTTTTTATGTTTACTAATTTTTAATATGGTCTGTAATTGTTTCAAAAACCAGTCTGTACTAGTTGAAATGTATTTGTGTCAATACTGCACTTTCAGAAAGAAGCTATTTGTCACAAACTAGTATTACCATTTTTAACTTTGTATAAAAATAATTTATCTATTTATATAAATATTACCATGTATAAGAACTTTTCAATTGCAAGTAGCATTGTTTGGAGATTAGCAGTAAACTTGGTTTATGGATCCTTAAAAAATCTATATCTTTAAATTGATGCTTTCTTGAGTTCAGTAGAAAATCAAGATTAAATCAGACACTTTTTGTGAATTACACAGGATATTTACTTTCTGTATTCATGTTTGGTGGCAAGACTCTCAGTTATTCTTACCATCTTGCCAAACTGATGAATCCTAAATCTGACTAGAATTTGCTCACCATTGCTAAATTATGTGTTTACTCATTTTCCATATCCCATGCTTGTTAATACTACAATAGATAGAATATCTGTATGATTAATATATAATCATTTTGTTTTCCTGGTGTGAGTTTTATTCTTCCTTTTGTTTTGCCTCACAGAGCTTTTCATCATCTCTTATCTTCTTCAATATCAACACTATAATGACTATTGAGAAACACAGCTTTCCATTTACATGGAGGTAGTCACTCAACTTTAGGCAAGATGAATCTGAGTAGCAATATCACCTCAAGGTTTTTATTAATTTTTTTACATTTATCTGCCCAAATGAGGAACTAAAAATGAGGCTTCATTACAGAAGTGTTTCCAGGAGTGTTGCATTACCAGACAGCAATTTGTTTAAGAAAAAAATAAGTGAAAATATACCTTGACGTACATTATAGAATGGACCAATATTACCTAATGTATATTTTTATCATCCCAAAGGAATTAATTTGAATGAACTGATAATCAAATTAGAAGGAAAATCAAAAGCATTCTATGTATATTCTCCCTTTTATCAAATGACTTCATTTTAATGTTTGAAAATTTTTGTATTAGTATGTTTGTAGCACTTAATGTTTACATTCTTTTTGAGAAGTTGGTACATATATATATATATATATATATATATATATATATATAACACATCTGAATGTTTTTATTTATACCCTTTCATTCCCCTCTCTTCCCTCCATCTCTTGAACTCCCTCTTATTTGATAAGCATCTATCTCCCTACTACCTGTTATCTATATTTTATTTTTTCTTTATATTTGGAGTTTATCACATAAGATAAACTATGTCATATTTAAGATTGTGTCTTATTTATACTTTAATATTATACTCTCAAAATGCATCTGTTTTCCTGCAAATGACTCAAATTTATCTTTCTTTATGGCAGAATGATCTTCCATTGTATGTAAGTACTAATTTCATTTGCCTATTGATCTATTGATGGACATGGCAGCTGGTTTCAAAATTTAGCTGTTGTGAATTGTGCTGCTATAAATATCGTTATACATGGATCATGGTTAGATGACAATGCCTAAAAAGGAAACACCTGAGTCAAGTGGAATTTCTAGTTTTAGTTTTTTTACGGATATCCGCAGCCATTCTCTAGAGATTGCAGTAGTTAACATTTCCACCAACCATATACAAGTGTTCCTTTTTCCCCACAACCACATCATCACTTTATTATGTGAGTACTTTATGATGGTCATTTTTTGTAATAAGATGGATCAGTGTATTCTGATTTGCATTTCTTTAATATCCAGTGATTCTGAGCATTCCTTCATGTATTCATTAGGCATTTTTACTTAGTCCCTTAAGTGTTGATTCATTTCACTTGCCAATTTTTGATTGGCTGTTTAGTGTGGGGTTTTACTTTTTTGAATTCTTTATATTTTCTAGATATTAGTATTCTATATGAAGAACAGCTGGCAAAAATTTTCCTATTATGTAGATTGTCTTTTCACTCCGCTGGTTATTTCCTTTGCTGTCCCAAAGCTTGATATGATTCCTTTTGTAGATACTTGGCATTATTTTCTGTGCAAGCAGATTTCTGTTCAGAATGTCCCTGTATACAAACACAACTACAAGAGTTTTATCTATTTTCCTCCTGGCAGGTTAAGGGTATCTGTTTTACCATTTGATTTTTAGATCCATTTTGATTTTACTTTAGTACATGGTGAGAGATATGGGGTCTTGATCCAATCTTCTGCATTTTGGTGGTCCGTAGTACCAGCACTTGTTAAAGAGGTAATCTTTTCTAAAGTATGTGTTTTTGTTGCGTTTGAGAAAAGTCAAATAGTTGAATGTGCTTAAGATTTTTTTCTACATCCTCTGTTTAGTTCCCTTGATTCTCATGTCTGTTTTTTTTAATTGAATTCTTTAGTGGTACATTTTATATACAGTTCACAGTCCCATGTCTGTTTCTGTGTCAGTGCCCTGCTGTTCTACATAATGATGGCCTCATAATAATAATGTCATGTTTCAGACTGCAGTGTATCCCACTTTGATCTTGCTACCCAGGATTGCTTCTACTATACTGAGCATGTTCTAGTCCCATATGAATTTTAAGATTATTTTTTCCTAAAATGATCTTATTTAACGTACTAGTTTAGGGTAGGAAAGACACTCATGAATGAATTTCAGCTGTAGATTTCAGGCCGAAAGGAAAGAGTAAATACTTTTAATTTATTTGCATCATGTGTTCCAGACATTTTCATCTGCATACATTGAGGTTAAGCACTTAGGGAAATGTAAACATTAATACCTTCTCATTTTTAGGCTGCACCTCAGAATGAACATCACAAATGTTGCATAGCTATGAAATGTAATTTTGTGGGTAAAATATCCAATGTCACTTTAAAACTTGCACTTCTGTGCACATTTCATGCAAATAAATTTTAACTTCTCAATAAGCAGTCAACTATTTTAACTGATGATGAAGCTCACTAAACACCCTAATTAGGTATAAAACCTGGTGACTAAAGTTATCAAGTGGATAGGACCTTGTGCTCTAGGTAACAGACTTGGTGTTTTCACTAGTACTCTACAGTCCCTATACTTTTTCTGTAACCTGAGTTCAGTAATTGGTAGTTTCTCATTCATGATTTAACTTTTTTAGAAAGAAGATCTCTGGGTAAATGCCATGTAGTATGTGACACTATTTTGACTGCACATACTTCTATGATAGATTTTCCTAGTTGGCTAATTAATTACAAGGTACTATAGAAAGGCCTATTTAAAGTACCTTGAAAAGAGGACAACAGTTGTGATTCATCATTTCCATCTTGAATTGATAGGGAAAATTATGTAGTGTATATCATAAATACCTTTTCAATATTATTAGGATATCAATATCTGCTTTTATTTTTATTTATTTCTATTATACATGGGGTGGACTTTGATTTGCATCCTTAGAAGTTTTGTGAGTGGAAAAATTTTGAAAATCTATCTCTAAGCATTTTTTTTTTTTTTGAGACAGGGTCTCTCTTTGTAGTTCAGGCTGGCTCTGAGCTCACTATGTATTCCAGGCAAGCCTGGAACTCAGCAATCCTCCTGTCTCTGCCTCTCGAGTGCTGGGATTACAGGGGTGAGCCACCACACCCAGCACTGTGGTATGCAGTGTTGATTGCTGGTGGGCGTGAGTCTCCACTCCCAGCATTGTATGTGGTTACTGGGGATCGAACTCAGGACCTTGCGCTTGTGAGGCAGGCACCAGAACCAGTGAGCTAACCCTCCGGCCCCTCTAAGCATTGTATTACTATTAAGAATATTTTTAATATATAGAATTAATATATCTATGAAATCAGTGAACAGTTACTGTGATCAATGATGAAAATTCAGATTTTGATGACAAAAACAATTTCACAAGGCAGTAAATGTTAAATTAATTTCTCTATTTTATCCACCAGTTATTAGAGTTAGATGATTAATTTTCCTTCTAAGCCTCGGGTGCTTGCTCAAAGGCTGTACAGAGGAACAGCTGACTTGGATCCCTTTACTGAAGAATATTCTCTAAGTCTTTAACCACCTTTAGAACCTAGTTTTCCAAATTTTTAAGGTAAATCAAGAAGCATGCGTAGCATATTTTACTGCCCACTTAACTTCTCTGCTGGGGCCAGCCGGCAAAATCGGACAGCACCTGAGTCTGGGGGCGGGGGTGAGAATTATGTAAAACACAAGACAGACAAAGATGGGATCGGGAGGACCTCAGATAATTCTGAAGGCCCCGAGTTTATTCTTCAGTGCTCTTTTATAGTATTTATAGCTAGAGTGCCCACATGCAAAATTTACAATCAATAAAGTAATCAGTGGTAAACATATATGACTAACATGATTAAAATCGAAATCTACAGGAACTCAAAGTACAAAGGATAAACTTGTCTGGCAGCTGATATCTAAAAATTTCCCGAATGTTTTCTCTGTTCCTTAAACTTCTTCCTAGGTGATCAGCACCTTTCTTTATCTTATGCTAAAGACTAGCTGGCTCTCAAGGCACAAATTTTTGTCTCTCTTTGAATCCTTCCCTTAGGGGAGAGAGGTAGGGAAAGGCCCAGGGCAAAATGCAAGACAGTTTCCTGGTAAGGGAGCAAGCCCCCACCACCACCCCATGACCCTGGGCAGCTCCTAGAGAGCAGAACCCTGGTTTTGTCAGGGCAGCACCAATAAGTGCAGTCCCCTGGGCCAGGATCCTCGCCAACCCAGGGAAGCTCCCAGGATAGGGAGCAGACCTCTGGTTTGGGGCAATGCCCTAGCCGGAGCCACTTCCCATACTTCTCTTTAGTTGATAAGAGACATGATTATTTGCCTAAGCAAAGTACAGGGCTATCTCAGTTCATAAACCTAATTGCTTCCACAATTCTGGGGATCTTGACCGTCTTTGCATTCTTGTAGGGGAGATGACTCAGATCCTGCTCATCTCCAGATGAGGAATTCATGAGTGAAAGCAAAATTTCGCCACACATTTCTCTTTGCAAACCAAATTGTTAGTGAATAGATATGTTCTTGAACTGAGCTAGTACTGTGATTTCAAACACATTGTACTTCCATGGAAGGACATATTCTTATCCTAGAATAAGAATATTCCAGACAACTGTTAATGCCATTATCTAGATTTAGAGTTACATTAAAATATATTCATATGAAGCTCATAAATCCCAGAACAACAGGAGTAAAGTGGTGGGAATTAGAAGTCAAAATATTTTCTGCACCTAATATTATTTTATACTCTCACTGAACAAATGACTTAAAAGACCATGTAGCTTTTAGTGCACACCTAGTTAAAGAAGGGATGGGCAAACTACATATGAGTTCTATTCATAATTATGTATTTGGCACATAGTTGACATGCAAATGATTCATCAATCTTACCCTTTCTCAAGAGCAGTTCTTGTATGTAGCCATTTAAATGTATCAGTGTGTCAGTCATGTTGGTATGAGCTGTCAGAATGATCTTTTCCTTCTTAGGAGATATCAGCTAGTCAGTCTACTTATCAGAAAGGCACTTTGTGTGAGTCTTATATGTTACTTTAGTCCCCTAAAAAGTGTTTAAGATTTATAGAAATCTTCCTCAGGTCTCCAGCTGCTATGTGTTATGGTCAGAAGAGCTAGGCCTTCTCCCTTTGGAGTCATTGCTGATAATCCTGATATGGACCTCATGCTTCATTGGCATTGGGAAGGGCATTATTCTCTCACTCTCTGGGAAACAGAAGAAATAAGACAGCGTCTCTAGAGCAATAGGAGATTTTGCCCTTATGACAAAACAAAAGTGAATTTCTACTCTCAGGTACTCTTGTCATATTAGAAAGCATAACAGTCATAAATAAAAAATGTGAAGACATTTGGTCCTACATCTTTAAAAATAGTTTTGATTGGTTCAGCATATATCCAGAAAATAGATTTGAAATAGCAGAAAAAGTGGTAGCAAGGAATCAAACAAAATTATGAATGCAGAAGATAATGACAAAGCAAAATAGGGCCCTGCATATGATTAAATGATACATGGCATAGAGACTATTTAACATGATCATTGCTATTCCTATTACTACAAAAGGCTAGCTTTTATATTGTACTTATATACCAGATTTTGATTGTAAATGCTGTTGGGATCTTAATACTTTAATCATCACAATAATCTATTGACTGGCTACTTCCATGAACACCACATTACATATGAGGAAATTGAAACACTAAAATACTGAACTGGAAAGTAACATAGGATTTAAAGCCAGGCAAGAACATTCAAGAGTCTACTTCATTTAACTTCCGGCTTTGTCGTTTAGTATCATCAGGCCTCAAATTCGATCACTCAAATACTTTTGCCCTGAGTTCCTTCGACAAGCAAATGAAAGGAAATGCCTGTATACATGGTGTTTCTGCAGTAATAATTGTCGATAGTTAATAACAAGTAACATTTTCTTTACAACATTTACTCAGAAAAGTGGTTAAGGTTGCCTTGTAGTCAGCTCCTTTACCTACTTTGTATGTGATGCTGAGAAAGTATTTTGCATACCTGGTTCTAAGCTTCCTAATCTGTAAAATGGGGATGTTTTCATGTATTCAAATCAAACATGGTAATACCTATTAATTTTATTACAAAGACCAATTTAAATTATAAGTATTTAGCATGATGTCTCGCACATAATCACACTCAAAACCAATAATACATGAGAAAATCTAATTGGCAAGAAGCTTCTCAAGATACTATTAAAAAGGACAGGAACATACCATCATGCCAGGTTCTTACTGACATGGAAAAGTAAAGAATTTGAATAGTGACTACCTGCTTTATGTGCTAGCTTCAGACAGAGGTTCAAAGAAAAGTGTCCTGCACAGTCCATGCTGCTGTGATTTGAGTATCTCTCCTAAGGTATTTAGGAGTCAAACATGATCAGTATTACAGACTACATTGCCAGAGTTGCTAAGGTTCACTCTTTTGGGCATTATAGAAACAAAGAAGATAAAACATTGGTCTTCAGGACATAAGAACAGTAGTGATGTAAGCCTCAAGTATAGTTTTAAAGACACTACAAGTTTTTTTAAAAATGTGCACATTTTATTCTAAGCAATACTCACTGAATAAAGATGTGTTTAAGAACTGTACAGGGTGTTAACTTGAATGCTATTACTGCAGGATCAAACAGCTCTAAAACTAATCAATAATGATAATCGTTTAACTTGGCCAAGCTGTGAAAAAAAACTGAAGTGTAACATCTGAAATAAATTAATTTTATGACATATAAAATATATGTCAATAAATACATCCAAACTGATTTAAAACTAAAACCTACTCCTTATATAAAACTTAAAGGACAGCACGTAGAGAACTGAAATCCATTAAGTACATTATATGTGTGCTCTGCCATGTACTTTACCTCATGTTTCCCATTTTAAATTTACAGCACCTTAAATGATACACATCACTGCTACCATTTTAAACATCAGGAATAAATATGATACAGAAAGAAAATAAAAGAGCATGTATAAGGGGGGAGGAGAGGGGAGTGGGTAGGGATATGGGTAAAAATGAGAATTAACTTGTGGCATATACTGGTACAAATTTCCCAATGTTATATGTGATTTTGAGATGTATATAAATTGTACCAATAAAGAATTCAATTAAAACAAAACAAAACAAAACATCAGGAAGTATGGAAGTATGTGTGGGGACAGCAATTTACTTGCTTTATATCTTGCAAGTAGTGAGAATTTTCAAACATTTCTAAACCTCTTATCAAAGTGAAAGGAATCTGAACCCTGGAATACAGTTACTTTTCTAATCCTACTAATGATTTTATCATGAAGAATATTTTGACAGAAAACTACTAGGATAGAAAGAATCAATAAACATTATTTGGCAATTAGCAGTTAATCACTAAGATCCGTGTCACAGTCTATCATTACTAAAAAAGTACTAGAAGATAGAGTAATTCCTTTAGAGTATGGAAAAAGATTTTTGAAGAATACCAATACATATGAAGGTATTCCGCTTGGAAAACACTTTAAGGACAACATCATTGGAGAGAAAGTTTTTGTGACACAGCTTAAAGGCTAAGTCATTGCTGTTGTCTATATACCATCTAAAACCACAACACAAATTTTCTTTAGAAAACAAAATGGTTGAATTATACTTCTCAATTTTGTTCTCCCTTGTTAGTCTGTATTGTTTTACATTATTGACCATTTTCCTCATTTCTTTTATCCCTTTTAACAAACTTATTTTGCTTTTTTTTATTTTTTAAAATTTCAAACATATTCCCCTTTCCATTTGAAAATGTTCAACCTTCAATATCTATCTTTAATTTTGCTCCATATGTGTATGTTATATTTCTCACACAAGAGAAATAATGCAACATTTAAACTTGGGTGTCTGATATATTTAACCTGAGTATGGTCTCAGAGTTCAGTCCTTTACCAGAAAATGTCTCACATACATGTACCTAATTCCTGGAACTGACAAAATACAAAACTTTGCCATATTTACTTTATAGCTTTATACTATGTTTACTGTTACTATATGTGCTGCCAAAGTGAGCACCTATGTTTACAGTTTTTAATAAATAATTTTGAAATCTATTTTTGTAGACTTGGGTTACAATGTAGTATATTTAATTATAGTCTGTATTCATATATATTTGCTACATAGTCTGGGTTTACACTAATATTACATAATTATGCAATAAACATAGCATACATAACTGATGTCTTCCATAGAGAAGTCATTTAGTCAAAGTAGGCCTCAAAGTCCAAGAACTCCTCCTTGGTTCCACAGTTTTGATGTAGAAATACAAATATTTTCATCCAAATATTTTCTACAGTCTTATTCTGATTTCTTAACACTCACATGGAATTCCTTTACAACAAAACACACTATTTAAAGTTGACCCTTCTATAGAATCAAGGGCACACAGTTTAACATATCAGCCAGAACTCAGACTTGTACTGCTATCTTCTAGTGTATCTATGACCCTGGCAAGTTGTTTAGATCCTACTAGTTCATTTCCTCCTCTTTCAAACTGTAGTATCAGTGTTTTTAGAGTGTTTCAGTGATTCAAGGAATCAATAGATCATAGTATATCATGTCTGAAATATGGTTTGGTTCTTCAAAAGTATGTTTTTGGGACCCTTGTATCATATTTATAAGACAAAATGAGTTCTGCTTTATTACTGAATGGATATATTTCATTCAATATTCATCAACAGCATCCTTCCCACTTATTTATATAATTTAAGTAATCTGATCAGTGTACTATATTGCACACTCTTATGTGGCTTTTAAAATTTTAAAATGGATTTTGACATATGCACAGTCATATAGTGGAATATAGAGAATTTGCAAGAAAAATCATTTGGACAGCCTTTTTTTTTCCCAGTACTGAAGACTGCACAGGTGACTTTGTGCTTGTGGTACTACCAGGTATGGTGCCGCCACTGAGCTACACCACTGGCCCTGCACAGATTTTTTTGAAGTTATATGTGTCATGGAGAAAATGGACCAGTGAATACACACATATATTTTTTGTCTTTAGGGATATGATTGGTCAGACAGGCTTCTGTATTAATACATGGCTCGAGTCACAAGTCTTTAAAACAGTCTGGTGTTTAAAACAAGAAATGCAATTAGTATCTGAAGCCTGAAAGCTTTTACCATTTTTATTCACTGTCTAGGTTCAAATGATGAAACTGGCACATGAACATTCTACTGACATAGCAAGAGATTGGAGCTGCGGTTGTTGGACACTGTGAACAATGTTTAATCCAGTGAATTTCTCAGTGTATATAAAAAAAGGCAGTGTGAAAACACTATTGATATATTATTTTGAAGGATAAAGTAATATGAAATGATAGCACAAAGTAATTGATTGAAATTACAACCGTGAAACTGATAGCCAGAAACATACCTCAAAAATACATCTTATTACAATTGAGATTTCTTATGTGAGCCTTCAAATCAATAACCTGAGGTCCTTCGGGCTCAGCTGAATCGCACAGTTATACGTTCATGAAAAATACACCCTCAGAGCACTTCCTCTCCGTCCACAGATATCTGTTTTGAGGAAGGAAAGTGTATTAATGATACCTCAAAATCCTTGCTATTAATAAAATTGTGGAAGAGTAATATTTCTGATGCTTAAAACTCCTTTCTGATCAACCAACCAAACAGAGTAATGAGATAGAGAATGAGCATTTCCTATATTTTGCAATCAACAATGGTAACTACCAGAAAGGGATTTTCCTCCCCAGACACTTAAAGGAATTGCACTGTAAGATATTTTCCATCAAATAGGATTAACTTTGTTCTACGTGGAACATCCTTGATTTTCTCTGCCAAGGAGTGAGGGCAGCAGTTTGATGTGTTATGCATTACTGCTCAGTCCAGACCATCACACTCATTTCATTTGTGACAAGAGCTGGAATTAAACCTTGTTCTCCAGAGATGTGATGTCCATGTATGAATCTAATCTGTGCTTCCTTCAAAAACTGTCCGATATATAGCGACAGCAGCTTCTGTTTTTGCTAAGTTCACCTTATTTGTTTCATGCCATAGTAAAGAAAATGAACTTTTGTATTTTGCACTATCTAAAGAATGAAATTTCATTACCACTCTTGAACAGAAGTGAGCTCTGTACTGAGCTCTAGCTGGTCCAGAGAGGCTCTCTCATCATATGTTTCTCTTCCACTACCTGACTTTCTGGCTCTGGCTTCATCTCTGATTTAACTTCAAAATGCCATGGTGTTTCAACAGCCTGGAAGACTCAGACTTCTGAATTTGTATTAAAGGATTACCATTTGTAAACCTCATGAGAGATTCCAAATCACTGATTTTATAAATTTTTCTTCAACATGACCAGGAAAGACCACATATGTCACCATGGGTAACAAGCTGGGTGGACTTTGATCATTGTCAATGAATTATTATGGATAAATGACTGTTTCATTTTTAAAGTTATATATATTTGGCCCAGCATTAGCTTGGGTGTTATTTTTTTCCTCTAGGAGATTAAAGGTTTAAAATATTAGAAAATAAAATGCTACCTTGGTTCACGAATGTATCTGTTTGCAATTTATCTGTTTCACAAACAGAAGCAGTTAGCAAAACTTTGAGTGTTTTTTCCAAAGTATGTATGGGGTGACAGACACCACCGCAGCCATCTTTCGCACACTACCACAAACTTAGCCACCTTATCCAAAGATATTAGAACAAATTAAGTTCATGAACTGAAGTACCACTGTAATAAACATACCTTTGCATTTTTCTTAGATAGAATTTCCCAGCTAAAAATACTAAGGCTACTTATAATTACCATAATTGATTTTTAAAGTTAAATAAACTCAGAGAAATATATATATATATATATATATATATATATATATATATATATATATATATATATGCCATTTTCTTTCATAATTTAATAAAAAGTAATGCATAGCCTCTGAAAATACATACTAGTTTAAATTTTGATTGATCAGATTAAAAGAAATGCTGATTTATTTGAATTGCAAAGTTTTGAGGAAGTCTCTGAATATTATTTTTTTAGAAAATACCTTTTCAAACTAAGAAATAAAATGCAATTGAATTTAATACAGAATTAACAGTTACATTGTGGTTTCCCTGAAATCCCAATACACCTTTATGCTAATTGGAGTGTCAATTTACGTTACACCTCAAATACTAAATAACTTATGATTTGTTATGTGGAGATAATTTTTTCCCTTGGCATACCATATTAGCATGAATGCATGTTGGAGTGCATAAATGTTGAAAGGAATTTTAAGTACAGTATGGAGTATTCATCAACCTTCTTATTGAGTTTTGTTCAATTTGCAAACCTCATGTCAGAATATCTGCACAGCTGAAATATCTCTATTGGAACCTGAGACTCACGGCCTCAGGGCCTGAGCAATGCAGTAATAAGATTTTACTCATAATTTTCTTCCAATTTTCCTTTACACTAAGTTAAGTCTGTGCTAATTAAGTACTATTATTGTACTGGGTTAACTGCTGGATTAAACACACAAATTAATAGCCTCAGTACACCAATTGTATTAATAGAAACACTTTAATATACTTTTATCCTTAGAGTTTCTGATTTGAATACTTAAATTGCATTTTATGCTATAGTTTTTAGAAAAATATCATCTTAAGACAGTTAAAGATTGAGTGGGCATCAGAATATATGTTCTCCCTATTTCTTATAAACAAGGAAACTAAAATACAATAGATAGTATTTCCTCAGGGTCACAGTGTGAGAGGGAAACGGTAACTGTATTTAGGGTTACCATAGAATTTACTCTGTCATACAATTGTATAAGACAAATATAATGTGTATCAATCCTACTTCCATCTCAAAATAATACTTATTCCCATCAGATCATAGGCAGTCTTAGAAAGCTGGTCATTTGATGGTGGTATATTATTGATCTTTCTAGTGATAAATATTGAAGCTATTTGTGGATATTATTCTTTGTAATCTAATCCCACTTTACTCATTGACAATAAGCCTCAAAATTCATGTATTATTATTATTACACACTAGTCATTGGTATGACATTCTTATGGTAGACAAAAACCTACTCTATGGAGCAGTGTCCACTTCATTTTGTAAGAAAATGTGTTTAAAGTGAGCTCTAATCTTGTAGCCAGACAATTTGTGATACTCTGTCATATAAATAAACAATAAAACTGTCGTGTCATGGAAGATTAATGAGGGAATATTGGAATAATAAGTTTTTTGGCAATTCAGTGGACTACATATAAAAAGACATTGTGTCCTTATCTCATGAACTCCCAGATCAATTTCTGACTTATTAAAGACTTAGATATGAAAAGTATAACCTGGAAAGTTATAGAAGTTCAGTTGTATGAACTCAAAGTAAAACAAAAAGAAAGCTTTTTTTTAAAAATACAGAAGCAGGTCCGGAGGGTTAGCTCAGTGGTTCCGGCGCTTGCCTCACAAGCACAAGGTCCTGGGTTCGATCCCCGGTAACCACATACAATGCTGGGTGTGGAGACTCACGCCCACCAGCCATCAATACCACATACCACAGTGCTGGGTGTGGTGGTTCACACCTGTAATCCCAGCACTCCCGAGGCAGAGACAGGAAGATTGCTGAGTTCGAGGCTTGCCTGGACTTCATAGTGAGCTCAGAGCCAGCCTGAACTACAAAGCGAGACCCTGTCTCAAAAAAAAAAAAAAATACAAAAGCACTAACAATAAAATAAAAGGGGAGGTTTAAAAAAACAACTTGTGAGAAGATATTCACATTTAAAACTGTCAATACTTAACTTTCTCAATATATGAAAAACTTTTGCAATCCAAAAACAAAAAGACAACCAATAAATCAAGGTATCAATAGATACCTGATTAAATGCACAAAATATATATTTCACAAAAATGATATGAATGTATTAAAACATGTATAACCAGGCAGAGACAGGAGGATTGCTGAGTTTACAGCAGCTTGCCTGGGCACCATAGTGAGCTCAGGGCCAGCCTGAACTACAAAGAAAGACCCTGTCTCAAAAAGCAAAAGAAAAAAAAAAAAGAAAGAAAAAAAAAACATGTATAACCTTGTTAGGAATAAGAAAATTAGTATTAGTAAGAAAATAAAATTCATCTCCAAATAAGTCAAACTTTTAAAATACAATGAAATTAAAAAGTGTGATGGTTTGGTTCTGTCATGACTGTGTAATTTCAAGGATGCTTGGGAGAATCTCAGAGGATAAATAGCAGGATACATACATATCTGGAAACAGAGGGTGAACAAATACACAGACAAGGAAAGTTGACCTGAAGGAGAAGTTTACCACTTGATTTCTACTATTAGATGTGTTTAGAAAGAAAAGCTGCACCAGCACTTGAACCTGGCTGTCACTGCTCACACTCCAGGTGAAGTAAGCATGCCATGTCGGTAGAGGATCCAATTACTTGAAGGAACAGGTCTAATACCATAACCCCATCTGTATGATCAGTCCCTAGTCTAGCAACCAATTTCCACCGTTCACTTATCCCAAATACCTTCTCACTAAGGGATGGAGTCCAGTGAGTGAAATTGTCATGGATCAGTTCACCAGAGCAAATGAAAGTGTAACATCACTCAGAGGGCAGTGACCACATTAGGACCAAAGGCCTTGGAAAAAGAGAGCAATCATGGCGCTGTCCTGGCAATAGACCTGGAGCCAGACCCTTAGGGAGCCGTGGACCAGAGAGTTGCTGAGGTAGGCAGTGCTGTGATCTGGAGGAGAGGGAAGACTCCATTATGTCACAGTAGACATTCTCACATCACTCCCGCCATAATAGATGAGTTCTGTGCCCACGGATGGAATGTATTCTCTTCCACTAGCCTCTAAGATTCACCAGAATCCCTGTGCATGGAAACCCTCCCACTGTCAGCAGGCAGCTGCTATGCTCTGCCAGCCCAAGGCTCAATTGAGTTTGCAGGCTGGATACTGAATCTGAACTGCAGACAAAGGTTCTCAAATGGGACTAGATACACACTCACCCAAAGCAGCTTAGAAAAGCCAGACATAGGCAGCTGTAGGAATAGTCATGTAGGGAAGGACACAGCGATTGAGAAGGCTTTTCAATAATAAGAAAAAGACTGGGAGCTTGATCATCTACACTGAACCCTCTTCCACCTCCCCATGGAAGTGGTGATATTCAATACTCACTAAGATCAAGGTTATAATCTCCAAGTAGCCATGCACATGAATGAATGACTGAAATGAAGTGAAGCCCTGCCAGCAGAGGAAAGGAGCAGGCAAAGTGGTCTAGCAAAACCCTGCCCCATTCATTCGCTGAGAAGCAAGAAAACCAAGAGAGAAATCAATTCAAGCAAGAGTAGACATTTCCAACCTGCTGAACTCCACAACAGAACACTAGCTAATGACTGCTGCAAGTCAAAGTTTCTCATATGTAAAACAGGCCAGTAAAGCAGACTGATCAAATTCTGACTGCAGTATGAATAGCACTGAAAGAACTCAGTTCCTTTGGATTTTGCATGTGTGCAGCTGTTTTCACTTCTCTCCCACTTTATCTTCTCACTTTGCTCTTTTCACCTGGTGTATATATGAGAGTTGTTCACACATTTGCAGTGGAGAAAAAATAATTATTGCTTTAGCTGACAGAGTACCTTTCTTGGGTGTGTCTGCCTAACCATCACTAATAATTGTATATATAAGTTTCAAACACAAGCTTCTTATAAGCGTTTTTCATATAAACTTAATTGATTGCAATGCTCTTATAGCTCTCATCAGTTTTGAATTACATATCCTTCCCTCTTCTTTCTTTTCCCATACCCACAAATAACCCATCAAATACTCTCTCGAAACATCATCTCTCCACTCCAGAAATAAAAATAATATCAAAAAATCCAATTCATTTTCTTTAATTTTAACATTTTTCCTCCCTGCCTCTCTCTCCCTCTCCTCCCCTCCTTCCCTCCCTCCCTTCCCCCTCCCTCCTCCCCTCT